>JAOPHQ010001181.1:22500-117097 GCA_030340625.1 Merluccius polli
TTAGAGATGGTACCTCATACTGCCCCCCCAACGACCTCTAAACTTTGACCCCTTTAGCTCGAACCCTGAAGAACGTTCTCCACTTCCTGGTGGACATCGGGGACGTGTGCAACGACAAGATGGGCCGGCCGTACAGAAAGTGCACGACACTCTTCAACGAGGCCCGAGACGACTGCACTGAGCTCCTGGGGATATTCAACTTCCTGTGTGACATCATCGACGGGTTCCGCCCCTTTTGTGGACTGGCGCGTGGTTGGTTGATTCAGATGATGTAACGTGATGATCAAACGCTCACTCGCACCCAAGCACACCTGTTGGGCACCAAGGCGTATTCAACTCAAGCTACATGCACAGCAGTGGCACTTAGTGGCCAACTGTGTACTACACAAACAAACCCGCAGAGAACACTAAGCTGTGAGGGTGTGTGTGTGTGTGTGTGTGTGTGTTTCAGCCGGTCAGCTGTTCTGCGTCATTCCCTCCTACATCGCCCAGCACCTGAAGAAACGCCTCGCTGCCCGTACGTTCGTCATCAACTTCCCTCCTAACGTCATCTGTTCAGGGGATCTTGAGACAGTAGTCTGCAGATATATGACTATATATATACAGTATATATATATATATATATATATATATATATATATATATATATATATATATATATATAAGTCTATAGATGTGTAGTCATATGATATGTATTTACTGTACTTGTGTCTCGTCCCCAGCGGCAGTGGCAGCGTTTGAGCGCATGAAGAAGGAGTTTGAGTTCAGCGTGCAGGCGGACGTGACCTTTGACCTGGACGTGGACAGTAGCCGGTCTCTGCATCAGGCGTCCCAGGACATCCTGGACAAGGTGTCCCTGGAGGTCCGGAGGTTCCAGGGCTGGGCTCACCTGCTGCCCTACCTGGGGCTGCTCCTCCTGGGGCTGGCTTACTTCCAGTAAGACCCCCCCCCGTTCCCCCCCAGTTATACCATCCACACACACATCCCCCCCCCCCCCCCCCCCCACACACACACACACACACACACACACACACAGTACCTCACACATGCACTACCTCTCTCTCGTACACACACACACAGAAAAAAACAAAAAACAAAATAGTATATATATATATTTATTGATGTTACCAAGCAGCCAGTATACACCTGATGCTGGTGATGAGGACAGTAGGACTGTTAGCTACTACTTGATATTTGGTTAATATTTGGAAGCTTGGTGCAAGTACAGACCGGCCACCAGGGGTCTCTTACTCCTAACAGCTAGCAGGCTATTGCTTGGTTTCATGTGTGTGTGTGTGTGTGTGTGTGTGTGTGTGTGTGTGTGTGTGTGTGTGTGTGTGTGTGCATGCGTGCGTGCAGGGCAGCAAGGTACAGACAGCAGTATCTTCATCAGGATGATTTTGACAACGTCTTCATCACTGAGGAGTTTGTGGAGTTGGATGAGCGAGGGGCGAGCGAGGGTCAATCCTCTATACTCCCTCTCAACCGGAGAGAGAGCGGCATCTACATTACATCAGGTTAGTGTGTGTGTAGCTGTGTGTGTATCTGTGTGTGTGTGTGTATGCGGGTGTGTGAGTGTGTCTGTATATATGTATCGATGTATATGTGGATCTAAATGTGTGTGTGTATCTATATACAGTATGTGTGTGTGTGTGTGTGTGTGTGTGTGTGTGTGTGTGTGTGTATACGTGTGTATACATGTGTGTTCCTCCGTGTGGGGTGCCTGACCCTCAAAGAGAGGCGTGTGTAATGTGTGTATACATACAATAAGTGTGTGTGTGTGTGTGTGTGTGTGTGTGTGTGTGTGTGTGTGTGTGTACATATATACAGTATAAGTGTATGTGTGTGTGTGTGTTCCTCAGTGTGGGGGTGTCTGACCCGCAGGGAGCAGCAGGGGGCAGTGATACGCCTCCTCTCCTCCCTCCGCCACGCGGCCCCAGGAGGTCTGCTGCTCCTGCTGGACCTGCTGGTCTCCTGGTCCCTGCACCTCCTCCTAGACCTGACCCACAGTGATGTCATCGCACGCCGTGAGACCACCACACTGCTACACACACACACACACACACACACACACATGAGCACGCACACACACACACACACACACAAACACACTGTCCAACTGTTTGTTTGTCCATCTGTCTGTCTGGTAAATGGACATAATGTGAAAAAAACCACCTCAGATCCAAACCTCAGTCATACTGTAATAATGTAATAATGAATAGTAATACTGTTAGTAATAATGTAATGATGTTAGTGATACTGTTAGTAATAATGTTAGGTGAGGTTCAAATGGACCTCAATCCGATTAGAGATCAGCTCTCTTCCTCTTTCACTGATACACACTCCTCTATATCTCCACTCACGCCCACACACACACACACACACACACACACACACACACACACACACACAAGCATGCACGCACGCACACACACACGTCACTCTTTCTTCTGTCTACCTTGTTCTCCTTTTCTCTCAAGGCACACTCACTCCCTCTTCTTTTCTCTTCTTCCCTCCCCCCCTCTCACCCTCCTTATACCCTCTATCTCTCTACCTCTTTAAGCCTCCCTCATCTCTCTCTTACCCTCTCTTCCTCCCTCTCACTCTCTACCTCTCTTACCCCTCTCTCTCTTCTGTTCTCCCCCTTCCCTCCCTCATCTCCCTATCTCTCCCTCGCTCTCTACCTTTCTGCCCCTCCCGCTCCCTTCATCTCTCTCTCTCACCCCATCCCTTTCTCTCTCTCCCTCCCTCAGCTCCGGTGCTGGTGGGTGTGGAGGTGAAGGGGGAGGGCTATGCGGCGGACATCTTTAAAGACGTGGTCGCCGCCTTCAACGTCCTGCAGACAGGAAACATCACCGTCCTGAGCAGGAAGTGCCTTGTGAAGCCCTCCGCCCCAAACTACTCCACCTACCTCCTCATTGGTAAGACACACACTGGGCACAGTCCCACAATGCATTGCTTCTCCTCCAGCTTATAACATAGTAGGTACATGCTGGTGGTGTACCTGCTATCTAGAAGCCTGAGAATGAGGGCTTACACATTTTTGGCAAAATCTTCAATAATGGTTGCTAAATATTTGTTACTGTTCCAGAGTAAGTACAATAAACTGATTTTAGAATATTATATTGTTGGGGGGAATTATTCCTTAAACTCTGTGTGAATACCTCTCTCTCTCTCTCGCTCTCTCTCTCTCTCCCTCTCCCTCTCTCTCTCTCTCTCTCTCTCTCTCTCTCTCTCTCGCTCTCTCTCAGGTGTATTGTATGGTCTCTCTATGCTGCTCACTGTGACAGGAAGTTACTTCCAACGCTTCCGACGACTCATCTGTGCTTATTACTACCCTGCACGAGAACATGTAAACCGACCGGTCTCTCTATCTCTCTCCCTCGGCCCCTCATCTGAGGAATGTGAACATACTGTCTCTTTTGAAGATATTCACGACCGCCACACACACACACACACACACACACACACACACACACACACACACACACACACACACAGTAGAAGTCAGATGTTTTGTGTTGGTTTGAGTTCGAGGTAACGAGGTGATTATAGATGATTTCCATTCTGATCTCTGAATGAGAGAATCTTCCTCCACAGTGAGGTCCCTTCCTGGGCAAGGCAATGGGCGCGTGTCGCTCAAGGGGCCCTCGGCAGGGTATAGCTGTAGGTAAGAGGTCAGAGTGCAGAGTGGCATCCGAGCCATCCTGAGAATGGAAACTATGTGGGAGGGGGAGTCCAGACATGTCTACGCTCTGAAGACCCTCTTTGGTTGGGCTACTTCTCTGTAGGCTAGTAAAGGCTTGAATAGCATTGGTGTAAACGCTAACATAGATGTAATGGCTTACATAGTCTAGCTGTAAAAGCTAACATAGCATAGCTGTAGACACTATCGCTATCATAGCATAGCTGTAAAGGCTAACATAGTTTAGCTGTGAAGCTTACATAGCATAGCTGGAAAAGCTTACATAGTCTAGCTGTAAAAGCCAACATAGCATAGCTGTAGAGGCTAACATAGCTCTGCTTGCTTTCTGCTGACCGTCTGACGTTGATCGTCTTCTCTTACGGCAGTGTTTTCCAACCTTTTTGGGCCTGTGGTAACATTTGTAGATCATTCTTACAACCCCGACTTGCATCCGCCTCCCCACACATCGCTTTAACGTCATACGTCATCATATGCATATCAGCCGACCCCAAGTGGGGACCCGACCCACAGGTTGGGAAATACTGGTCTAGAGGAACAGAACAGTTGTTTTCTTCTCCTGTGTGTAGGAGCGGATCCTGTTCCTCCACACTCACATCCGGGACCAGAGGAGGATTCTGGGAAATGCTCTGCGGAGCTCAGTAACCAGGACAACGGACAACAGAGGAGGAGGAGGAGAAGGAGGTGCCGAGGAGCAGTTCCTCTCCCTTGTATTCCGGTAACACACCTCCCCCTGTCCAGAAACTGTTATCAATCATTTATTTAAATAGCACTTTTCAAAACCGAAAGAAAACATATATATGATTAATAAAGTACATCTTATCTTAAAACAAAAGTTAAAAAGTGGTTTATGTTGTTTCTTTTCTGATTGGTATTGCTGTCCATGTGCTTTGATTTTAGCATTTGGTTGCTTTTTTACCGTAACCTTTGATTGGACCAGTGTGTTGTGTCTCTACTAGTGTACCAGGTGCATCTCACCTGTCCAGGCTGCTGGGGGGGTCTGCAGTCACCTGTCTCACCTGTCTAGAGAAAGGGGTGGAGCCTGACATGGTCACCTGTCCCTTACTGCAATGCAAAGGTAGATGCGCCATGTATGAGTATAACCTGAGCCTCTTTTCATTTCTAAATATCTAGAAAAGAGGATAGTGAATATTCCTGTCCAGTATAGTGAGTCTGGGAGATTTGAAACGTTCAGACTGTGCTATTTTTTCCAGCTCTGTACTGCCGCTGCTGTTCCCAGATGCTAGGAAACATCTGTGTGCTGTGTTCACGACCCCTGACCTTCCTGCAGGACCAGGAGGAGGAAAGGTACACTGGAAAACCGAACCTTGTCTACATTCTGTGCTCTACTGAAGGATATTCAGTAAAGCAGAGTGGTCTCCTGGTTCATCAGTAGATGAACTGGTTTCAACTGGTTTGTGGTGACAGAGACTCCAGCGATGAGGAGCACTGGGAGCTGAGGACCAGGCTCTCCATGGTGGGATGTTCTGGGTCTTCTGACAGCAGCTGTAGTTTCATCAACATGCCTTGTGATGACCAGAGCAGGTATCTATCTATCTATCTATCTATCTATCTATCTATCTATCTATCTATCTATCTGTCTATCTATCTATCTATCTATCTATCTATCTATCTGTCTGTCTGTCTGTCTGTCTGTCTGTCTGTCTGTCTGTCTGTCTGTCTGTCTGTCTCTCTCTCTCTCTCTCTCTCTCTCTCTCTCTCTCTCTCTCTCTCTCTCTCTCTCTCTCTCTCTCTCTCTCTCTCTAACAATCTACTGTATATCTATGTGTCTTCCTTCCATTTATCTATCCTCATCTATCCCTCTATCTCTCCCCCTCTCTATCACCAGTGATCCAGACAGAACCAGTTCGCTCCAGTCTGCTAGCGACCTCTCCTTCCACTCTGCTGTCTCGGAATCCACCGCCGGTCCCTAGACTGGTGTGTTGACCCCCGCCTCCAGACCAGAACCACTGCCGGTCTGACTCAAAGATCCAGAACCGCCACCACTGGGCCAAACAAAGCGTTGTTGACAGCATAAAACATACTCACTTTCAGCCCACAAACGTTGAACTGGTGTTATTTCATGAGGGTTAAACTCAATTGTGGCAATTTGACATGCATACCTTATGTACATACATACGCTACGTACATGTTTGTACATGTTCCCTAGCGGTTTAGTATATACATAGACATATTTAGTAAAGCGCAAAAAAAGTGACTACAGGGAAAGCTAGCTAGCAGACCCTGGGTCCAACTGTTCAGAAGCTAACACACACACACATATGCATACACAGACACAAACACAGTCAATCAATCATCAATAATAACACCAGAGTGTGGTCTTCAGTCAACGAGTGTTCATGTTGTGAAGAAGTACAGTTTCCAGCTGAGATGTTCTCCAACATAACTGGTTCTCCTGGATCGGTTTTTCATGCATTTGCATGTTTTTTCTGTTCCCTTGTGTTGATTTTGAGGATTTTACTTTGTTTTCTGCTAAAATCAACTGTGATCAGATGCCAACAGAATCAAATCAATGGTTCTCTTTGATTTTAACCAAAAAGATGACCCCATACATCATATCTCTCTGACCCCGGTGACCTCAGAGACAGCGTTATGTGACCACCTTTATATAAATTCAACAACCAACGCAGCTCTTTTCAACCGTCCATGCTAACATTCGTCGCTTGGCCAAACATCAAGACCAACTTTTACATATTTTGTCTTTTTTAAATTGTGAATCCTCTTTTGTAGCCTTTAGTGAAATAAGGCTGAAGGGAGCTCTATAAACTTAAGTTTGCTTCACTCGCATCCTCCACATCCCATACGTTCATACATCCAGCGCGGAACTGTGAGAACGTCCACCCAGAGCCGCAAGCCAAACTTCAGCAGACGACCTCCTCCTCCATCGTCCATCAGTCGGCTTCCCTTTACGATGACCCCAATGATCACGTTGTAGGACAGCAAGACTTGGTGGACTTCAGCGATTGTGTTCGCCGCTTTGTTTATTGTTGATTGGGTTACTAATACTTACACTTACACTTTGTCTTCTCTTCACAGTCCTCAATACACTAAACGGCTAAATGTAAATGTAATAAGAAATGTTAAATAATGTTAGTTCATGGCAATTGAGAAATGGCGTGGCGTGTTCAATATCAACTAGCAGAAGGATTTGATTACCTACCTCCATTAATTACTATCGTCCGTTTGACCTTTGTTTTGTTTGTGTAAGTGTAAGTGTGTGCGCACGCGTGCGTGTATGTGTGTGTGTATGGGTGTGTGTGTGTGTGGCCCCTGGAGGCCGATCACACACACACACACACACACACCCTCGAGCGGCGGTTAAACAGGTGGAAGGCGGGGGTTGGGGTTGTGCACGTGCAGAGAGCCATCACTACGTCATGTTTTCGCCGCGAGCGCAGCAGCGGCTATAAATGCAGTGAAGGGACGGCCGCGCGAGCACAGCAGGCCTACTAGCTCTGTAGACTGACGCAAAACAGCGAGGATGGCCATTAAGGTACGTTAACTTAATAGTTAAATAGTTTTAATAGTTCAATAGTGCGCTGTTTCTCCTGAGGTGTGGGGGTTTCTAAACTAGACAACTTGTAGACCAACGGTTTGCTCTCCTCAGCCTCACCTGTAAAGTCGCTCTGTATGAAGACGTTTCTTAAACCGTACGTTTTTGGGATTAAGGACTACGTCTTAAAAAATGGTCCGAGGAACTAACTGTGTTGTACTTTCTAATCCGTACACAAATAAATAAGGAGATGAGGGGGGGGGGGGGGGGGGGGGGGGGGTAGAGTTAGCCAGCTGGCTTTTATGGTCTGATCTTATCTGGGTGAGACTGGGCTGGTCGCTGAAACTATTCAGTCAATGTCTTATCGCTTCATCGCTTTTAGTCTTTTTTTTCTTTTCCCCTGGACAACGTCATACCTGGGACCTGGTTTCACGTTATAAATGTTGCCAATGGAAATTAATTCACATTAATGCCACTGTGTATTTGCGCGGCAGAACTTTAACTTTGAAAGGTTTGGGTGACGCCCACGTCCACAGTTACTACTGGTTTACTAAGGTTTAACTAATGTTTAACTATCTAATGCATTACGGTCAGTCATGTTTCATAAAGAAAACCAATAGGCTGTACTAGCAGCTCATACTGGTCTACTGGTGGACACTGGGAGCGGCCCAGTAGGCTACAACCACAGTACTGGTGGACACTGGGAGCGGCCCAGTAGGCTACAACCACAGTACTGGTGGACACTGGGTGTGGCCCAGTAGGCTACAACCACAGTACTGGTGGACACTGGGTGCGGCCCAGTAGGCTACAACTGCAGTACTGGTGGACACTGGGAGTGGCCCAGTAGGCTACAACCACAGTACTGGTGGACACTGGGAGCGGCCCAGTAGGCTACAACTGCAGTACTGGTGGACACTGGAAGCGGCCCAGTAGGCTACAACCACAGTACTGGTGGACACTGGGAGCGGCCCAGTAGGCTACAACCACAGTACTGGTGGACACTGGGAGCGGCCCAGTAGGCTACAACCACAGTACTGGTGGACACTGGGAGTGGCCCAGTAGGCTACAACCACAGTACTGGTGGACACGGTGCGGCCCAGTAGGCTACAACTACAGTACTGGTGGACACTGGGAGCAGCCCAGTAGGCTACAACCACAGTACTGGTGGACACTGGGTGTGGCCCAGTAGGCTACAACTGCAGTACTGGTGGACACTGGGAGTGGCCCAGTAGGCTACAACCACAGTACTGGTGGACACTGGGAGTGGCCCAGTAGGCTACAACCACAGTACTGGTGGACACTGGGAGCGGCCCAGTAGGCTACAACCGCAGTGCTGGTGGACACTGGGAGCGGCCCAGTAGGCTACAACCGCAGTACTGGTGGACACTGGGAGCTGCCCAGTAGGCTACAACCGCAGTGCTGGTGGACACTGGGAGTGGCCCAGTAGGCTACAACCACAGTACTGGTGGACACTGGGAGTGGCCCAGTAGGCTACAACCACAGTACTGGTGGACACGGTGCGGCCCAGTAGGCTACAACCACAGTACTGGTGGACACTGGGAGCAGCCCAGTAGGCTACAACCACAGTACTGGTGGACACTGGGTGTGGCCCAGTAGGCTACAACTGCAGTACTGGTGGACACTGGGAGTGGCCCAGTAGGCTACAACCACAGTACTGGTGGACACTGGGAGTGGCCCAGTAGGCTACAACCACAGTACTGGTGGACACTGGGAGCTGCCCAGTAGGCTACAACCACAGTACTGGTGGACACTGGGAGCGGCCCAGTAGGCTACAACCACAGTACTGGTGGACACTGGGAGTGGCCCAGTAGGCTACAACCACAGTACTGGTGGACACGGTGCGGCCCAGTAGGCTACAACCACAGTACTGGTGGACACTGGGAGCAGCCCAGTAGGCTACAACCACAGTACTGGTGGACACTGGGAGCAGCCCAGTAGGCTACAACCACAGTACTGGTGGACACTGGGAGTGGCCCAGTAGGCTACAACCACAGTACTGGTGGACACGGTGCGGCCCAGTAGGCTACAACCACAGTACTGGTGGACACTGGGAGCAGCCCAGTAGGCTACAACCACAGTACTGGTGGACACTGGGTGTGGCCCAGTAGGCTACAACTGCAGTACTGGTGGACACTGGGAGTGGCCCAGTAGGCTACAACCACAGTACTGGTGGACACTGGGAGTGGCCCAGTAGGCTACAACCACAGTACTGGTGGACACTGGGAGCTGCCCAGTAGGCTACAACCGCAGTACTGGTGGACACGGTGCGGCCCAGTAGGCTACAACCGCAGTGCTGGTGGAAACTGGGAGCTGCCAGTACAACCAGTCTTCTACTGGTAGACTTCTACACTTTTACTTCTGGTTCCTTGTTAGTTGTGAAGTCTTCATAACTAATACAGCAGACATTCGTTGCGGGCCACCGCAGGTTTCTAGTGTATGTTGACTCTATAATGACGGTACTGATAACCATTCCCGCGGTTCACCAATGGCTTCTGACAATGAAGGTGTGTTCACTTGGGCGAAAGAATGGCTTAGTCATGTGACCCTGGGTGAGCCTCCCACTAAGTCAACACCAACAGTTAGCAAACACTAGCGTAACGTAAAGAACACATGGAATAGACCGACTTTTTCAGCTATCTTGCCTCTGTTATGCATAACGCATGCAAATATACACACCTAACAAACAAACACTAAAAAACTCTAACAAAATAACGCCACAAGATCACATACATTTTTACGTCTTTACAGTAAAAGCAGGCAGACAGAATGAAATGAAACATGATAACAACCATGAAAACATAACACATTTGATAACAAAAATATGAATTATATAATTCAAATGTGCTTATTTTAATAAAAACGTTGAGACCTTGTTTAATTTAGTAGGCAATAAGTAGGCTACTCCTAATATTGTTATGTTCTGGAAAGGATGGACTTTATAACTTTATTTAATTATTAACACTGTGTAATTACAAATATCTTGTGGAAGGACAGAGCGTGCAGTCAGACCCAACATGTCTGTTTCTGCTGCTACAACCACTGTATCAAGCTGTGTCTGTATCGGCCTGTCTCTGTGTGTGTTTCTACGTTATAAGAAAGTGTCTATAAACACTAAGAGTAGTGGAACTGGAAATGTAGACGCAAAAACAAGCAACAGTCGAAAAAATTAGGCAATGGTCTTGGTTTGGAGTGAGTTAATCAATGAATGTGTGTTTTCTATACGAGTTGTAATGGCTGTGCTGTGTCAGTACTCAGATCTGGAGCTGGCTCTGAACACCCTGGTCACGGGTTTCCACTCTGAGGCCAAGGATGGCAGCCAGACGCTGGACAGCGCAGAGTTTCAAACGCTGGTCTCCAAACAGCTGCCTGCCCTGGCCAAGGTACACTTCACACACGCTTCACCGACCTCCACATCCTACACTTTCTATGTCCACACCTCACCTACCACATCCTACCTCCTCACCTCACCTACCACCACATCCTACACTTTCTACCTCCACACCTCACCTACCACATCCCACCTCCACACTTCGCCTACCACCACATCCTACACTTTCTACCTCCACACCTCACTTACCACCACATCCTACACTTTCTACTTCCACACCTCACCTACCACCACATCCTAGATCCTGCACATCCTACCTCACCTACCTCTACACCCTACTGGTCCTACCTCCACACTACTATTTACTAGCAGATGCTTTTATCCAAAATGACTAAATGTGAATTCAGATACATGTCAGGAGTAGGTAGGGGTTAGACATCCTGCACCTATAGGTCACACCTACAATGTAGACATATTGATCTATCACATTATTGCAACATGGACTATCAAAGTAAAAAAAAGAATAATAATACTGCCATCTAGTGTTTGAAATCTTCACTGCGATGTCTGCCCCCGCATTTTTGGAGATGTCTGCCTTGAGATGAATAGAAACAGGCCAGCCATATTTATATTTTTAGAGCATATAATTATATACGTTTACTCTCTACCTGCACTTCCTAGTTGTAGAGAGTGGGTTATGCGTGAGTCAATTTTGTGAATACCCGACCCAAAGTCTTCCTCCCTTCCTCTTCTTCCTCCTTCCCTCTTCTTGTGGTTGAAGGTTAGGGTTAGGTGTTACTGTGTGTGTGTGTGTGTGTGTGTGAGCACCAGAAGTAGTCTGTAGTTGTGGGCAAGCAGTTGAGCTTCGGCCTGAGTATCAATAAATGATGTTAATAAACAAGTTGGTGTGTCAGTCATCAAATGAGCTGAACCACGTTTGCAGTGACACGCCTTCACCGCTTCATTCATGCGTACCACTCAGCAAAGGCTGCGATCCAGCAAAGGCAATCAGACAGATGTGGATAATTTTGTTGAAAATAATTGTATATGTACAAATAATGCAGGTTAAAAAAAATGATCAAATACACTTTGTTTAACTCAAATATTAGGATCGTGTTTGTTTCTATTGTATTGTCACGATTCGGTTCTATTTCACCGAACCACAGCTGAAGAGGACCTGATCAATTTATTTCACCGTCTCTAAAGGGGGAAGCCACGCATTAGCAAATCAACATTACATCTTAAATAGGAGAAAGACCTAAACAAACTGACATACATTAGCACTAGTCAGCTATTCATAATGTAAATATGGTATACATGAGTAGAAACATAAACTTATCATTCCATATCCATTTTTAAATACATTTATGGTGTTTTTTGGACAGAATCGTGAAGACAGGACATGGTTAAAAGAGGGTGGGTTGAAAGAGGGAGTGACATGTAGCATAGGACCGCAGTTCAGAATGGGGTGAGTTGCTTATTGAGACTTATTTTTGCCTTCCGACGTGCTGCTTAGCGCACTAGCGGGTCATTTCATGGCATTACTCTTACATTGTGTGTGTGTGCCTCCAGACTGTGGGTGAGGAGGGGGGCCTCCAGAAGCTCTTAAAGCAGATCGGCGTGGAGGAGGGTCAGGACGTCACCTTCGAGAACTTCTGGACGCTTGTCCAGAAGCAGGCAACAGACCAGTTTGCCCAGGGTGCCAACGAGAAGGTTGTGCGCTGTAGCTGCAACATCTCGTAAAGTCCCTGCCACTCCCTGCAACCGTGTCGACCGTTGCAGAGACCAGACACTCGGCCGTCCAACCCCAAAGACCGGTTTGGTGGAACCCAGAGCAGATGAGCGTTGGATGTGTGACTGATTGAAAGCCGTGACCGAGTGAAGATGGATCACAGACTTGAATTGTGGATGTCTGATAACATTTGTGCTTTATTGTGTTATGTCACGGTCAGATCGCTCTCTCAAATAAATCTGTAAACATTTTGCAAAAGATGCCCCCAGTGTGTTGATTTAAATGTGTTTTGGAGCGATCAGAAGAATCCTAAAACCACTCACTACAATGGTAAGCTACATTTTCATTAAAAAAAATGTCAGGAATTCAAATATTGAACCTGGCCGGAGAAACCTCTGATCCTATCCTCTGGTTTCCTGTATAAACACACACATACACACTGAATTTAGACTATACACACCTACTGTGTACTGGTGAAATAGCCATGGCCACGTCTGATAATTCACACTCTAGATATATACTCTAGATATAAATCTTTATGCTGGAGCATTCACACTCTAGATATCGAAATCTTTATTATTTTTATTTTTATTCTTCTTCCGACCGTTTTTTGGCACTCTTCTCCTTCTTCATACTTTCAGCTACAGAAACCATTCAAATATCAAAATGTTCAGATTTATTACGACATTATGGCTATCTATTCAGATGTTTCATATTCATTCAACTTTTCAAATTATTCTACTTTTTCCACCTTTATTTTTCCAATACAAATCACGGACGGCTTTGCCGTCCGCCCAGCCTCTTATTCTTCACATTCTTTACGTCGTAACTAATTCAAATTTCAACCTTTTCCCATCGTTCAAACAATTAAACAAATCTAGAGATTTGTATCTATCTAGCCGTGTTCACGAAATTTCGATAGCTGTTATACTTTTTTCTGTATTGCAGTTTTAGTTTCAAATCGTCATATTCTACCATTCGTCCCATTGTAACCGGCGGACCTTCCACTGTTTAAGATGTCGTAACTAATTCATTCACTTTTCAACCGTTAACCTTCATTCAAAAAATGTCACTAATCTACAGATTTGTATATACAATAATAACGATATCCAAACGAAATTTCGATAGCATTTATATTTATTCAGAATCACAGTTTAAGTTTCGGGTTCTCTTCAGTTGATCTCACAGTTACACATCGATTACACATTGATCTCTGACAGTTACACATCGTAGGCCTAACTAAATCAATTCTCAATCGTTTACCTTCGTTCAAAAAATGTCACAAATCTACAGACTTGTACTATATCCCATAATATCCAAACGAAATTTCGATAGCATTTATATTTATTAAGAGTTTCACAGTTTAACTGATTCCTTTTCAGTTGACTTCACGTTGACGCTCGAGCGAGGGGACGTTCAGCAGTGTTGCCAGATTGGGCTGCTTTTTGAGGATCAGACAGTGTTGCCAGTTTGGGCTACCTTTTGAGGACGTTCAGACAGTGTGGCCAGATAGGGCTACTTTTTGAGGACGTTCAGCAGTGTTGTTACTACTTCAGTTACTTCTACTTCAGCTATTAGTATTACTAATTCAGCTACTACTACTTTCAGCTTCTTCTACTATTTCAGCTTCTACTACTACTTTCAGCTTCTTCTACTATTTCAGCTTCTACTACTACTTTCAGATTCTTCTACTATTTCAGCTTCTACTACTACTTTCAGATTCTTCTACTATTTCAGCTTTTTCTACTACTTTCAGATTCTTCAGATCAATTCATTTTATATTTCTGCTTTGCGCTTATCATTCAGCTTCCAGCATTCACACGCGTTTTCTGCAGGAAATGCATTTTCTAGTCTGGGAATTAATGCTGTAGGTCTAGAACTAGAAAAAGGGGTCTCGAGCTAGAAAAAGATATCATTCACGTGATACCAACACAATAAATAAGATGATATCTGTCCATGACTCTTGGAAGATTAAATGAAATCAGTGGGAATACACAGTACCACTGCTGACATGGACACAGGAATGGTGAAACAAGTGATGTTCCACCTAAATCCACATTTTTGTTTCAAGTGTAATTTATGGCCGTTTACACCCAACTCGCTGCAACATGTACAGTCCATTTTCACGCCTTCTCCATGACTTTGTCAATAGTTCTTAAATAGTAGTTATTTAGATGTTACAATAAAAACGAGTACAAAAGCTAGCATAGCCATGTTTGTATACGCTAAAGTCATCGTTTTGATCGCGAGATTGCAATTTGCAAAGTGTTCCGGTTTTGAGAATCAGGACTGGGTTGTTGGGGAATGGAATTGGTTAGTGTGTGGTGTGTTGCGTTTTCTAAATTTGAAAAATTGTCTGGTGTGTGCCAGGCATAACAAATATGACAGTAAGGTGAATAAGGTCTATTGTTCTGCTCCTTGTAACTGCCTTCCCCCAAACGACCCAACTAACAAACAAGCTTCTCCTTAGCTGTCTGTGTCAGTCATGCTGTCCCCTGATAAGTTCATCGCCTACAGGTCTCAACTGCCAATCTATCACCGCCCCCACACTTTACCCTAGCATCACACACAGGACTCTATATTGAGTGATGTTAGTCAAATATCGATGTCAACATCTCAAATCTTCAGGCATCTACATAACTGCTCATCAGCACTATTCACTGCTGCTTGATTGTTATGTAGGGCTGTGCATTCCTGTAACTTGTGTTTGTCTCTGTCATGCTTGTTGTCAGTTTGTGATTATATGGTTACTTGAATGTGTCCTACCATATTTGGGTGACAGGCTGTTTATGTGCATTTTTCTGTCTAGATTTGCATCTTACTCTTTGCAAATCGCTAGCGTTAGCAGACCAAGCCCTAGAAAATGTCTCGCGCTAGCAAACCTCTAGACAAGTTGTTACAGGTTAAGTAATGGCACTAGCACATACGCACCCAAAATGTTGCAGCACTGCATGTTTCTAACCTAGCCACTGACTATACTGTTGCAAATAGTGTCGAGCTCAGCTAGCGAACCTCAAGAAGTCAAGTAACAATTCTGAAGCTGACTATTTGCTAGCTACCAAATCTACTTTTTCTCACACGCCACCATGTTTGACCGACAGAGCGAGGCAGGCATATAACATTAGCAAGTGAGCAGCCCTGCCGTGTGTGTGTGGGTAGACCGAGGGAGAGAGAGCTGTGTGTATGCTAATGTTGCAGGTTGAGTCATGGCACCTACACACCAAAACTTTGGGGCTGGGTGAGGCTGCACACCAGTGGTGCATGATCAATCATGGCACCCAGGATAAACCAGCTATCACCACACACACACTCTTTCATGACACAATGTTTCAATCTGCTCTGGCTGTATCATCTTGCCATCTCCAATAAACTGGCTTTATACCATCAACTTCCTGTGTGTCGGGGGAGCCCGGCAAAGCAGTAGACCCCTACCGTGTGGTAAGGGTGTACTGCCACAGGTACAAGATTTACTTTTCAGCTGGGCGCCGTGAGGACAATCGATGGACAATGAGGCTTGGTTGTGCATTTTTGTTGTGCTGTTGTTTTTGCCATTATGTAACACCAAAACTAATTAGTATCCATCTGCCTGGCAGTACGTTCTTTTATTCTGATGAAGCACAGTCAGGGTGAGGCTGGGGAGAGGGGCCATGGGGATCTAGAAGGATCAGGGGGAAGAGGTCAGGGGTGAGTTAGTGGGAAAAGGTAGAACAAAGCGCTCAAAGCTAATATTTGTGCTAGTTCATGGTCATATTTTCTGCGTGCTCAGAGAGGGTCCTTCATCACCCATAGTATATTTGTTCTCCCAAAATAGGCTGAGCTTACAGAATCTGGGTTTACTGAGCAAAGCAGACAGTGAACAAAACATTGCAACATTAATGCCCACATTCTGCTTGACGTTCATTTCTTTTGCATTAAGTTATATTGATATATATGTAATTATATATATATATATATATATATATATATATATATATATATATATATATATATATATATATATATATAGTTATATTAATCATTATTAGAGATAATAATTTTTCTTGGCCGTTTTGAAAAATAGATTCTAAGGGCCATGCTAATGGGTCTATCATCCAGTTGCCAGTTGCAGTACTTTACTCTGCCTTAAGGTGTCTCCCTTTCCTTGCTAACGGTCAGTCTGTGATAAATGGCCTTTTTTTCATTTGCTTTACTTTTATAAGTTGTATTTCAGTGACATTTGGTTGAATGAATGTTTATTGTATGAGTAGAAGTGATTTCCATTGTGCTTAGACATGTTGACACACATCTTTATGTTGACTCAAATATTTGGTACAGGTACATTTGTTTTCTTTGATTTGTTTCTTTACTCAACATTAATATTTGTTATATGTGTAAGATAAAATACAAAAAAGTCAGTGATTTAGGTGACAATTGGTTATTTTTCTATTATCTGGGGTATCTGTAATGGTATATGTTATTATCTGTTTATTGTAATGATATGTCCAGCTGGTGGGGAGCTGGGGAAAGGAACACAGGGGAGGTACCTAATCTTTAGGTTCAAATATTAAACAATGCATAGGTTGATGTGATTGGTTAGTGCATGGAGAAGAAAACCACAAAGGGAGCAAATATAACATGAAGTCTGAGCCAAGAATAAGTTATTTGCAAACCAACTCGGCCTTTGGTATTATTTGTTTACAAGTGATAATAAAAGTCTTGAAACGTCGTCTTTCTCGATCTCTCTTAATTTGTTTGGTGGTTTATCCATGACAAAGCAAACGTTAATGTGATGCCTGTGTGTTTGGATGTAGTCCCATGAGCAATGGATTGCTGGATAAAACACATCAGGTAAGATACATGTTGGCGTTGGTGGTGCATATTTTGCGAGACAAGAGATGTAGTGCACTGAGCGGTTTCACACAAAACTAAATGTTACATTACTGTTTTACGACAAACTTAATTGACTTGCAAATTTGTCTTTTAAATTGACTAACATATGTGCAAGTCATGGCACAATTCATACGGGATCAAAAAAACATTTCTCGCTGATGATATTGTACATATGTATGTACTGTACATATTTTTTCTGAAATAAGTTCCCATGGGGGACAGCGGAAGAGGAGGGACTTAGGCTCTCTATGGAGTGGTGCAGGAATGAGTCCTAAAACCCGCAAGTCCGTTAGCATGTTGGCACTTCCAGTTCCCTCGTCTCGAAGTCAATGGGTTTTTTGAATGGGTTTTTGGTTAGATGCCTGAAATAAGGTCTGTGGTTAACACAAGCTTAAGAGATTTACACGTTTTGTTTTATGACATAAGATACGTCTGTAAATACCCCACTCTCATAAAAGTTGTGTTCATTGGTGAAGATTATCTTGCTTAACAAAACGTGTGAGTATCATAAACTTTTGTTTGCCACAGATCTTATTTTCTGCAATAATCCAAAATCCAATGGGAAAAACTCATTGGCTTTTTGTCGAGGGAACCCAGGGCGACACTAACTTCCGGGTTGGCCTACAAAAATACGTCATCCCTGCACCACTCAACACACAAGCTGTGTTTCAATTCAGGGGCATTGAAGACCAAATGCTTCACCACGGTGCGACAAGGCTGTCCCGTTTCGAAGGCTCCTCCAAATGGGGCCGTCTTTTCCCAAAATCGAAGGACCCAACGGATGGATCCTTCGCGCAAACCTATCCCAAGATTCATTGTGCGCCAGTGGAGACTGGATTTTTTTCCAATTTGAAATCCATCCATACCAGTGGCTGATGATTACACTTTTTTAAACCGTTTTTTAATATAAAAGTAATGTTAGGCTTATTTTAAATATGATATTATATTGTCTAAGTTAAATGACATTAGCCATATAAACTACGTTAACTAACTGTTGTGACGATAAGATAAGACTGTATTTCTTGCTGTGTCCTGATTGTCAACTGCAGCTTTCAATGTTGCGACAGGAGCGGCACTTTGTGACACAAGGATGAGGGCGGGAACAGCTGGTGACTTAAACAGGAAATCCTCCATCGACCAGAGCGTCTCATTTAACAATGCTCGATTCCGCCTTCGTGGTCTAGGAAGGCCACATCTTTGTAGTTGTTGGTTGTTGGTTTTCACCCAATCTGAACAATGGTCAGTGGGTTGAAGTTTTATTTGGGTTTTACACCATAATTCAATATAATCCCATCAACGGTTTTTTATAATCCTGTCAAGGGTTCAATATAAAAATACAAGACATATTGCGTAAAAGTCTCCTGCGTGAGCTCCGGAGAGTTCAGTGAGGATTCTAAAGCTACGTAAGAAGTTCGTCGTAGGATCTGTCTCGGGATCTTTTTTGGTCTTCTCTGTAGCCTCTTTTTATAATAACTTTTAATGCAGTTATATTCTGTTTGCACAGTTGCGAGCAAAGCTCAATGGAAAATATGATGAGTCATACATCCTGTCTACATGTAGGTTGCACAGGTTGTGGTTTTTCTGCAGTGAACATAGCATACCAAACTCTTAACGGCTGTTCTTCCTGTTTAAACCTGATTATTGGTTTACAGCAAAAAGCATTATGATCTATCATTTATGCAACAGTATGTATTGCATACTGCTTACTAAATTAACGATTAAGTATGCCATTACCAGCAGACCGTTCACACTGAAGTATACAGCCAATTATCACAGAATGCATTTCGCACCAACCGGCAGCTGAGATTTGTAAGCAGGCTGGAAGCTGTTGTAAATTGACTGTTTATATGTCACTTTATTTAGTTTTAATACTATTTTGGTTGATAAAGTCACCCTGTAGATTTCCAACGTGTGGTCAGTTTATCTAAATGACGCCTGTTTGGTAATTGATTCCAAGGTTCTTGGGCGTGTGAGGTGACATCTGAAGAGACGCATTGTGGGTCTCCAGGGTGGAGGGGGAGGGTGGGGTTGGCGTGTGACACTGGGGAGGTGTAGAGGCAGGTGTTTTTTTTAGGTATAGGCGGTGGGCCGAGCCTCGATATTGTGAATTTCGTAAATTCCCATCGGGTGTGTACGATTTTTTTTGCTTATCACATTTTTAAAAATCCCCTAACCACTACGGACATTGTTTCCAACTTTGTTTCGCGCACATTTGATGAAAAAATAATTTTAAATGCTCCCTATTTTAAACAGGCAAATTCACTAGACTACTACAGAAATCTGCTGCGTTCCCTTGACAACAGGAAGTAAACAACGTGGGATGGCACTTGTCTACCGCTCTCTTGAGTATGGATCTACGCCGTCAACTTCTAAACTGGACTGTTTTTAACGCTTTTATCTAGACGAACTTGCAAAAGCTCAATCAATTGAATTCGGACTGTATTCTTTGCTGATGTGGAACATCTTTCTGTGGCAGATAATGGACTTCCAACTTCAGAGGTATCGATATTGGTAGCATTTTGTATAATGATGCATAGGTGAGACTAATAAATGCAATATAGTTTTTATGTTTCAGATGACTGTTCTAATAAATTGTGTATTGTTTGCGGAACTGTTTGTGCGTGTTAATTTCATTGTCATTGTCTGTCATCGTGCAAAGATGTGGTGGGCACCCTTGGGTGGGCTGTGCCTGACTGCAAAAACAATAAACATTGTAACACAGACTGACATCTAAGCACACGTGTATGCTAGTAATAGGCTAGCAACTTGAAAATGAAGTGCTGCATGCATATAGCTGGACATTTAAAAAGCCCTGTAACACCTTTTTCCCACGCAAGTTGGGCAAAATTTGTGCAGTGTGCACTTTCATGGACAAACTTGCACACAATAGAAAGTGCAATTGCTGAAAATGCCATAGTGGCATATAACCTGAGAGAAGACATTCAAGAGATACCAGCCAATGTTGGATACCACCGAGAGTGCTACATGCTCTTCACCAACAAAGAGCATATTGCTAGAGCACTGAAGAGGAGAGAAAAAGACAGTGAAGGTTTGTATTAAAATGCTTATTCTCTATGAGGATCTGGTTTCTGCAAGTAGGCTAGAACAAGACAGTAATAAACTGCCAGTCATAATCATGTACCCCTGCAGTCAATACCCTGGTGTGTAGCAGGCCTTTTTAGGGTCAGTCTATGTGTCAAATGTTTGTCATTAAGTATCACAATGGGTTTCCTGGAATAAAGCAAGATAATCAGCATTTTCATCCGTTTTAACTTTATTCAGAGAAAGTACAAATTAGAGTTCAGCAGACATACTCTTCGTTGACACTTCCCTCTCCACAGTCAGCTTGTGGTCAAGGGGCTCTCAATGGTGAAGGCTGACAGCATAGGTGTTGGGAAATGAGATGCACAGATTCAACATAATAATATAATAAAAGAAATACAAGATAGTTGTTGATCAAAACAATAAACAGCAAATCCGACTGTAAAGATTCTTATTGATTTAGAACATCTTGTTCATTTGGATTTGCAGACTGGATTCAAGTTTAATATCATTTTTTAAATATCATTACAAGGACTAAAGGATACAATGTTTTTTTCTGTGACATGCATATGGTTACAAAGAGGCAATGCAATTGTGTCTTTCTCAACCAATTTGTGTATAAATTGTGGGGGGGGGGGCAGGATAAAAAGTGCATATGAGCTGCATTAAGATGGGATGTATGATGTGAAGGTGATGCATGAAATACAAGCCATCACCAACTACAGATCAGCTTCACTCTTTTGTGATGATGACCACAGGCAGTCAGGATAGGAAACAAGATCTCCAGCACCACCTTGCTATTCACACTTCTAACCCATGACTTTGTAGCTACACACAGCTACAACCACAACATCAAATTTGCTGATGACACAACTGTGGTGGGTTTGATGAGCAGAGAAAATGAAGACCTGTACAGAAAGGAAGTGACTCAGCTCAGCAACTGAAGCATTTACAACAACCTGGGTGTCCCTTGGTGCCCCCCACACACACACACACACACACATCATTCACCCCCTGCAGCTCTTACTGCCCCCTCGATGCACTTAAAATGCCTTTTCCACTTCTCCTGCCCCTCCCGAATAGACCCCCCCCCCCCAAATGCACAACAGGTGCAATAACCAACAATTTCACTGCATTCTTTACACCAGTAACCATATGCATGTGACAAATAAAAAATCATTGTATCCTTGTGTGCATGTGTGTGTGGGGGGGTATCCCTCCCTGTATGGTATTGGAAAGGCTAAGGCAATGAAAACCCTCCTAAGCAATCCTGAACACTGCAAAACGTTCCAGGAAATGGGAACTACGTTCACAGTGTCCACAAACATATATGAGGCAGTGGAGGCATTCACATGTGACATGTATGATGTCAAAGATGTCAAACATGTCAACCAGGCAAGGTGGCAAATGTTTAAGACTGGAAAATGTCTTGAGTGAAGCCTTCCCCCTAATCAGGATTCACTTCAGCAGCACATTCAGCGTGCCAACTACCAAGCTGCTATACACAGGTACTTGACCTAGAAACAAAAAAAGGAAATGTTAGATAAATTTCAACCAAGTCATTATCCTCTTTGGTATAAGAAAAAAACCTTCACACACATGACGCTTATGGCAAAACACATAAACAAGTTAAATCCTAAACCCAGACATACATTATATATTATACAATTGATCGAATCTAATACACAATGCTAAAGATAAACCATCCATACTTGTTGTAATGACACAATATGGCCTAATCTTTTCACTCTTAAACTTAATACAGACGAAGTCTGCAAAAGCTACCCGAGATACCCCCACCTGTACAGCATGGATGGAGGATGGAGGGTGAATGCCTCATCATCAACTGGATGACACTGCCCCCAGCACCAAAAACTGTTTTAGAACTGGTTCACTGCCAATGCAAAGCCCTTCAATGTGTGGGTGGTAACTGCTCCTGCAAAAAACATAATCTACCTTGTACAGACCTATGTCTTTGTGTAAGCTGTTTCAATTGTGGCTAGTTTAGCTAATGTAAAGCAAACAAAATACAGTATTTTTGTGAAAAGGTATGTGTCTTGCTGCATTAATATGTTACAAACATAAAGAACAATATTCATATGTCGAAGTCATGTAAATTAAAACAAATCTTACCTGGTTTCACGAAGATATGCACACGACTATCCCTCCAGCTGGATTTTAACTTCCTGGTTTTGAAGTGACGACAGTTAAACGAAGAACGTGATTGGTTGTCTTAGTTCAACAACGTCACATCACAGGCTTTGATTGGAGCTAAACCAAAGCTCAACCCACCATAATTATGTGATCGTTTTCCTTAAATTATACATTAATGTGCACAAATTCACGTTGGAAACAATCGGTAATGTGTTCGCGAATAATTTATACGGTCGATTTATAAAAATGAGCTACACAGCTTGTGGGAATATATAAATTCAAAAACGAAGGGAGATAGGGAGACTCGGCCCACCGCCTAGTATGGCAACCCTGTAAAGAGTTCAGGTTTTGTGTAGGTATGGTAAGGTATGGTTTTTCTGTTTTGCATGGAGGAGGGCAGGGGAGTAGGCATTAGGGGTATGTGGAGTGTGTGTGTGGTTGCTAGTTTACAGCCTCACCTGGCCTGAGTCAGACTGATTAGACTCTGGCTGGGTGGGCTGCACACCTGTGGTGCATGAATAATCATGGCACCCAGGATAAACCAGCTATCACCACACAAACTCAGGAGAGCACCACTGTCATGGCAGCATGTAACATCTGCTTGGCTGTTAAACATCTTGCTATCTCCAATAAATTGATTTATAATATCAATTACAACGTGTGTCTTGTGTCGGGGGAGCCCAGAAAAGCCGCTTATGTAGCGTGTGGCAGGGTAAACTGCTACAATGACCATTGTCATGACTACCAACTCTCAGTAGCAATGACATAGGGGGAGACCACACCGGTTGTTAAGTTAAATCAAGATCATTTATTTAAATCATAAACATAACCCCTGAAATCATAAATGTAATGTCAAAAATCAGTCAATGAGAAACAAGGAAAAAGCTAACCCAAAGTGTAGTGTAGATCAGTAAAATGTATGTGTAGTGTAAAAGGCAAAATAAAATAGGTGTTGCTGCAGCCAGCCTCTGTCTGGAACCAGAAGGCCAGCGCAGAGCAGAGAGACCCGAACCACTGGTGGAAGAAGTTTTTAAACAGTCCCGCCAATCAACTGCTGTCTAGTCCAGCAGGACCAAAACAGACAGCGCCCCCTTCCGACGAGAGACCGCCTAAACTTAATATGTCACAAGTGGAGTGAGCATGCCCAGCACGGCAAAGCCGGGCATGACATCACTCCCCCCATAAGACAGAGACCCTGTAAACCTACAATCCACCCACTTCCCATAATCAATACTAAGAAAACAAACCCAATAACAAGCATATAACAATATGCAATAACAACCTAGCTCTGTTTCCCCCCCCCAACAATGGAAATGCAGGAGACAGGAGAAAATCACAAGAGACAGGAGAAGATAGACCCCCTTAACCATCATCAAGAGCTCGCGACAAAGCGTCAGCCATTACATTCTCGGACCCCTTGATGTGTCTAATAGACAGAATATAAGGCTGCAGAAAAAGTGCCCAGCGCATAAGGCGCTGGTTAGTGTTTTGAAGAGAAGATAGGAACGTAAGAGGATTGTGGTCCGAGAAGACCACCACAGGGTGTAAACCACCACCAACATACACATCATAATGTTGGAGTGCCCAAATAAGGGCCAGAGCTTCCTTTTCAATGGTCGAATAGTTAAATTGGTGACAATTCAATTTACGAGAAAAGTAGGAAACTGGTCTATCTATTCCATTCTCATCCTTTTGGAGGAGAACTGCCCCTGCCCCTACCTGGCTGGCATCTACTTGTAGCTGAAAAGGCTTCTCCAGCTCAGGAGCAGCCAAAACTGGTGCAGAACTCAGGAGAGACTTAGCGTTTTCGAATGCATGTTGGCATTCTGCAGTCCAATTGAACTTAACTGACCCCTTCAACAGGTCAGTTAATGGGGCGACGACAGAAGAAAAATTACAACAAAAACTCCTGTAATACCCTATCATACCAAGAAAGCGCATCAATTTTTTCTTAGTGATAGGCGGAGGGAATTTGTCAATGGCCAGGACTTTCGCTCTCACTGGCCGAACTTTTCCTTGACCGACCACCTTTCCCAGGCCACCTTTCCCAGATACACTACTGTAGCCTGAGCAAACTCACACTTTGCTAGGTTTACAGTGAGGTTTGCACCGGCAAACCTCTCAAATAGTGAACGTATGCGGGCAAGATGGACCGTCCACGTGTCTGAATAGCAGACCACATCATCAATATACACAGCGCACCCCTCCAGTCTCACAACGACTCGATTCATGAGCCGCTGGAAACTGGAGGGGGCGTTGAGCAACCCAAAAACCATCCTCGTATAAGAATAGAGTCCCGATGGCGTAATAAAGGCAGAGATCTCTTGTGCCCTGGGAGTAAGAGGAACTTGGTAATAACCTTTCAGCAAGTCAAACTTGCTGACATAACAAGCTGCACTTAATTGATCCATGCAGTCCTCCATCCTAGGTAGTGGATATGAGTCTGGTTTTGTTACACTGTTTACTTTTCTGTAATCCGTGCAAAATCTGTACGTCTGGTCAGGTTTCTTAACCAACAAACAGGGTGAAGCCCAGCTAGAGTATGACAGTATGGCAAGACCATTGTCCAGAAGATATTGGACACCATCATCCAGACTTTTACGCTTATCAGGACTAGCGCGGTAAAACCTCTGGCGTATTGGCTTTGCATCCCCGATATCTATATCATGCTCAATTAAAGTTGTGCAGGTCGGAGTATCTGAAAACAGACCAGGAAATTCCAAAATCAAAGCTTTCAATTCTTGTTGTTGTTGAAAATCCAAATGACCCAAAACTCCCTCTAATTTGGCCAACGTCTCTGAATTATTGAGACGAGCATGCAGCATGGAATCGTCAGGGCCCTGCACATCATCCTCCGACGCTGGAGATGCTAACGACGTGGTTTCCACGACCAGAACAGACTTTTTGTTTACCTGCCCCCTGACAGACATGACAAGTTTGAACAAACCGTGCCACATCCCTCTTTATCCGTGGCCAGTAGCAATGTTGTAACAACTGATTGTATGTTACCCCGAAATGACCCGCTGTTTCTCCATGAGCTGTTTTTAATGTAACTTCACAAAACTTTTCAGGCATCACCACCTGCCAAACCATCTCTCTCACATCAGTTCCTGCATTAGGTGACCACCTTCTTAGCAACAGACCATCCTTCACAACATAACAGCGATCCAAATCATCATCTGCTGTCAAGTCAAAATATTTCTTCAAACTCTGATCAATCCTCTGGGCCTCAACAATGTCTGATCGCGACAAAGGTACTGGTAACTGGAATAAATACCTGAGCAGACGTGTTCTTAGAAACACCAGACGAGTTAGCATCCTGTTTATTTGTCATAGCGCGTCACAGCGCATGCCGTAAACACATCTGGAAAATCTTTTTTTACACTTATCTGACTCATCATATTCCAAAACTTCCGTCTTAACCACTGGCGGCGGTGAGACCTGATCAGGAAAAACACAATTATGAGCAAAATTATTACCCACAATCAGATCAATTCCCTCTATTGGTAAGGAAGGACGCACCGCAATGGTTACCTCACCATTCACAAAACCAGAGAACAGCTGAATTTTATGCAGCGGCACTGGAAATGACTGGAGACCAATTCCCTGAATAAACCCACAATTTCCTGTATCAGACTCAGATGAGAAAGGCAAGACAGACTGGCAAATTAAACTTTCAGATGCCCCAGTATCACGCAGAATTTTAACTGGAACGCAATGTGCATCTCCAATTAATGCCACCGAGCCCTCCGTGACAAACGGTGCATAACCCATACTGAACACGCAGTCTCATCGCATTGCACATTACCCAGATCTTCATCAATTGACACTATACCTTGTTCACGACCCACTGTCTTTGCTGAGCGCACAGCAGGAACAGACGAGGAGCAAAGGCCAAATTTGCCCTCCTCACCCTTCCCCCTCTTACGCTCCAACAATACGGGGCAATTTATTTTCCAGTGGTTTTTACCAAAACAGTAGTTGCAGTCTTTTCTAGGATCGAAATCCGATGGTTTACCATGTGTAACTGAATCGGAATGCACAGATGTGTCCATCTCAACACGGCTACGTTGTCTGTAATTACTGTCCGAATGCGGACTGAAATCACGAGCTGTAGTCTTGTGTATGAGAGCATAATTATCAGCAAGAACAGCGCCATCCGCTGCTGTTTTCACATGGTGTTCGTTAACATAAGTGGCTACTCGATCAGGCAAAGTGTTCTTAAGTTGTTCTAAAATCAATAGATCACACAACTCCTCAAAAGAATAAACCTCTTCTGCCGTAAGCCAGCCTTGAAAAAAACTGGTTAAATCCCTAGCCCATTCAGCATAAGTCTGTTTGTCTGATTTTTTCCATAATCGAAAACGCTGTCTATAAACTTCAGGGACTAACTCATAACACTTTAACACCGCTGTCTTGACACATTGATAGACCTTCTTTTCAGAAGAAGGTAGAGCCACAAAGGCTTTCTGAGCACGGCCAATTAGCGCAGTTTGTAGCAACACAGTTTTGTCCTCATCACCCCAATTTTGCTCACTAGCAATATTCTCAAATAACGAAAAAAACACATCCGGATCACGCTCGTTAAACTTAGGCAGGAACTTTATCATACTGGCCAAACCAGACTGCTGCGATGTAGATTTGCCAAGTTTGCCTTCAGCTACTAATTGTAACCTAGTACGTTTAATCTCGCGTTCCTGCTCTAAGTGTTTAAACCTTTCCAATTCCAGCTCACGGTCTTTATCTTTTTGGGCAGCCTCTAACCTTTTATGGTCCAGTTCTTTATCCAGCCTTTTTTGAGCCAACTCGTCATCAAAACTTTTCCTTTCAATTTCTTGCTCCCATTCCAATGTTTTTTGTTTTACTTGCAAATCATGTTGCAGTTTTAATTATTCAACTTGTTGTTCAAACGTCAATTCACTCGATCTTTTCCGTAGGCGGCGGCCTACCTTAGAACTCGAAGTGCGCTCACTATCTGAAGTGGGCTCACTATCTGAACCCGACGCTCCCTTACTATCCTCCGGCCATCTCTCGTCAGGTAACACATCCCTGTCAATCAAGCACGTCAAAATGCAGTCCAACAGCTGACTCTTCTTAGCTCCCTTCGGCAATGTTACATCAATCGAATAGTGCTTGGCCACACTATTCAATTGCTTTACATTCAAAGCTGCAAGCAAGGCACCCGAAGGAGCCACCCAAAACGCATCCAGTGCACTCATTATTACAGCTTTAATTATGTTGTTGAAAAATTGGCCCCCTAAGAGGTTGTTGTTTTGAGAACACAAACAGTACGTACGTATGTACGTAAGTATGGCTAAAAATAGCTGTCCCAGGGAGGAGGCCAGAATTGGACTTGGGCCCACCCAACATTGACAGGGGCCACCCTGTCATAATACGAAGAAGGGGACCCAATTGGACTTGGGACCACCCAAAATTGACAGGCCCACCCTGTCAAAACAAGAACTGTCCCAATGACAAAGCAAGAACTGAAACCAAACGGCACTGAAGATAACAGGAAACACTCGCAACAAGGAACGTACCCTGACGGTCACAGTCTGGGGCACCAAAGGGGAACAACACCTCATGATAGAAACCAGCTGGGGGGGGGGGGGGGGGGGGGGGCTGAAACCGGCAGGGTGAACCCCTGGCTATAAGAAGAAGGCCCAGTGCGGTTATACATTCGTCACATTAGGACTTTTAGTACTAAACGGCTAAGCGCCCCTCACACTCTGTACTCATTTGATCAGATGTTGTAATTGTAATTTACTAAATTGTTAAATAAAAATAGACACATAGGTGAAACCTCCTTCGTTGTACCGGCGTCTTCTCTATTTTACCATCGTCCGTCTTTTTGTTTTTAACAACAATTACAAAAGTCACCAATCCAAAATCTGAACAGACTATGGTCTATCAAAAGACAACAATTTCCAATCCACTCTAGAAAACAAGCGAAAAAAACAAAAAACCTATGCATATACCTAAACGTCTTTCAAATTACCCAAACAAATCCAACCACCCCAAAATAACTTGGGCAAAGCGGAATGCAGCTTACGTCAACAGGATAACTATTCTGCCCTATCTATTATTCCCCCTACTATTCTGCCCTATCTCCACACTGAGCCCAAGAACGAGGATCATTTACTCACCAATACCTGTAGAATCGTACTGTCCCGACAAGTCGATGCAGCCGGTGTTCCAAGGCGGTGCCCTCGCCCAGACTTCAGTGACCAGCAGCCTAACCCACAACGCCGAAGCGCAATAATTGGGGATAAAACAGGCTCCTTAATATGCTATCTCGCAACGTAAGCACAACCACTCAAAATAATAACAAACAAAAAAATGTGGCCCAAATTTCACTCCCCACCAAACAAACACAACGCGTGTCAGCTACTACCACCAGCTGATCACCGCCGGTACACTTCATTCATAAAAATGTGAACCCATGACGTAGCCCTACCCATGCAGGCCCACCCCTAGGCACGAATTATAGCAGTCTACTTACAATTTTTGGGATTAAAACAAAATGGCCGGACGAGCCCCCACATGTCATGACTACCTAGCTCTCAGTAGCAATGACATAGGGGGAGACCACACCGGTTGTTAAGTTAAATCAAGATCATTTATTTAAATCATAAACATAACCCCTGAAAGCATAAATGTAATGTCAAAAATCAGTCAATGAGAAACAAGGAAAAAGCTAACCCAAAGTGTAGTGTAGATCAGTAAAATGTATGTGTAGTGTAAAAGGCAAAATAAAATAGGTGTTGCTGCAGCCAGCCTCTGTCTGGAACCAGAAGGCCAGCGCAGAGCAGAGAGACCCGAACCACTGGTGGAAGAAGTTTTTAAACAGTCCCGCCAATCAACTGCAGTCTATTCCAGCAGGACCAAAACAGACAGCGCCCCCTTCAGACTGGGAGAAGAGAGACCGCGTAAACTTAATATGTCACAAGTGGAGTGAGCATGCCCAGCACGGCAAAGCCAAGCATGACACCGTATATTGTCAAGTAAGGTTGATTCATCATGGGACATAAAGGATGTTTTGTAATGTATCATAATATTCACTAAAATGATAATACTTTTCATTTACACCTATGAGCACTGTGATGCTATATACAGCAGCACATGTTATTGCACTATTGTTATTGCGCCATATTCAGCAGCACTTATTGCACTTATTGCACTAAATTAAATGTTTAGCAGATCATGTGTACCATGGTTTTAGTAGCCGAATGAGTATTTTTATAATGTTATAGCCGATGTCACTATAACCACGTGATGTACTCCGGAGTACCTATAAAATTGGGGGAACTACTTTATGATACGAGGCACAGTACTGCATATGATGTCAGTACAAACCTGTTGACGTGTGTATACAATGCTGAGTCTATGGGCAAGATAACACTGTTGACTATGGGTTCATGGGCTCACCATCCAGGTCTGGTGTGACTTACAGGTCCCGGGGACTAATACATATTTTTGCTTATTGTTTAACATGAAGTTTGATTCTTTAACATGTAAGTTGATTGTGTAACATGAAGTTTGATTGTTGTAGAGTGAGTAAGACAACATATGCCAGTGTTGGTTCATCTATTGGATAGGCCTTGAAGGGTTCATGCAAGGGACAGCCATAAACCTGCAAAGTCAGCTATTCATGCAAGAACTGCAAAGTCAACTATAAACCAGCTCGGTTCATGTGGGGACACATCTAGTTAAGAAGCAGATAATATCATGGCAAATGATATTATCAGTGTATAAAATGGGCAACGGCCAAATTATTTCCTACAACAAGCCTTATTCACCGCTCCACTGAAGGGGGGATTTCTCCCATAGCCTCGAGAGTAGGGATGGGAATCGAAAACTGGTGGTTGTTGAGAACCGGTTCCAAGTGTTTCAATTCCTTGGAATCGTTTGCCAATTTGACCACGCGCTTTGCGTAGCGACTCCAGTGCAGCCAGCAGTCAACAGTAAACATGGCGCCCAAGCGGTACAAACGCTCAAAAGTTTGGTTACACTTCACAAGAAAAGACGACAACAGGGCAACTTGCAATACTTGCAATGTGGATATTTCCTCAAAGGGAGGAAATACTTCCAACATGCAAAAACATTTGCGCACACAGCATGCGATAACGATTTCTGAATGTCGTTTTCGATCCGCTCCGGAATCACTGAATCTCATGACTAAACTAAACAAAGATGATGCTAATCGACCTGTTTGTTGTCCTTTTTTTCCAAATGAGAATTGATAAGAGAATCGATAAAGAACCGAATCGTTAAGCAGAATCGAAAATGGAATCGGAATCGGAAAAATCTTATCAATTCCCATCCCTACTCGAGAGGCTATGAAGGCTTCCAGCTGCGGAAAAACGAATAGACCATTCCGGCTATGATTAGAGCTTTACGACATTGAACAAAGAATAAGATAGGTTTCTTCTCTTGCTCCTCCGCGACTAGCACTACCACCCCAGAGAAGAGAACATTTTCCAGATTTAGGAATAATCACAACATGTGTAGTCGCTGTTTTTTTCTGAGTTCTCACTGATGGCATTTTATTAATCAGTATATACTGTGTCATATTGATTTTTATTGATAGCATATTATGCTTTTTGCATTGTTCCAAATTGTAATCCAGCAAATAAAACTTATAAACTCCATTCTTCACCAACCAGTGTATTCTTATCTTATATAGAGTTTGATCCTTTTATGATAAGAATGGAGTAGGAATGAGCATTGTGTGTCTAAGAGGTTACTTAGTCACCAATGAAGAAACATATCCCGAGAGTTAGATATATCCAAACTAGACATCCAAGTGCATAGGGTCCCAGGGGACAGCTATCAGACAGGCGCGATCGGCAGCTACGGCTCTGACCAGGGTTATGCTCAGAGGTAGAGCACCGAGGCAAGCAGCGGTAGTTAGGGGCTGGGCGAATCTCTCCACCGACCTGTTAACAACCGTTACTGGACAACAGGTTTCACATAAAGGCGCCTCTCACAAGGTGGTTTAGTTGACGGATCTAACAATATGGACATGATTAGAGTGCCCTACTCTCAAAAACAACTACATCATACACACACAAAGCAGCGTGGTAAAGCAGATAGTATCCATGGAAACCACATTGAACCTTGGCAGGGTTCTCCCACGAACACCCATTCATCAGACCACATCCCTACCACACTCCACTTGTGGCTTTGCTGGGCTCCTGTGGAATATATTGGCCTGCTAGTTAAGCAATATCACACGAGAGGAAGTGCTGTTATACTGAATATCGAGTGTTGTTGTGATGTTCTTTGAGGAAGAAGGCCGATGACACAGGATCGCTTTTAACTCACTTTATTTGTTTAGCTTTACGTCTATGATCTATGAAGCAAAAGGAGGGGTATTGTATTGTTCATGCGTGGAGCGACTCTTGTTGGAATATTTTGTGATAGATTCAGAGGTTTCCACACTAAACTAAGAATCGGAATAAGGATTGTCGGATTCGATGATTAATAATATAAGCAATTATCTTTATTCAGTTAATGATACAGAACAGAGAATACAGCCTAAGTCCCTACTCTATATCGCAGCTGGACCTATTTCTCGGTAGATGGTTCCGTAGCTGCGTCTCGCGAACGAGAGTTCACTACAGGAGTCTGGTGAGAAAAAGGATGGAGATAACAGGAAGTATAAGGGCTTTATACTACATAAAGGTGTCTTTTCTGCCTGCGAGCCTTGGAGACAACAATACTGGTGTATGATTGGTTTGTGCCATCTAGGCGTTCAGGTGCTTCCTGAGGCCAACGGCACCAACTCAGACATACGAATCAAACATCCTGCTCAAACTGTCTGTCACCTGTATGAACTTTAGAAATGCGTCTATGTTCTTGGTAATGCATCTATTTGTGGATCCGTCTACGTCTATATTCTTGGTAACACAGACAGAGGTGTGACATTTTTTAAGCGTCCCTACTCTAACTCTACAGCTAGTGGTTAAACTGTTAGAACTAGGGGCAATGTTAACTATTAGGCTTAGAGGCATTATTAAAATTTCGATACTCTTAGCTGAATATCTAATGGATACGCTGCCTATAGAGTTTCTGACCTCCCCTGTTTGTGTGCGCTCGATGGTACCTGGGCAGGCGTGGCCTCTATGACGCATAATATGTTTTGATTGGCTAGTGTTGAGCGCCCGCCTCCTATTGTATTATGTGTGCTGCCATCTGGTGGCCAGGTACGGTTAATACAGCTTATATATTTGGTCCTGTTCCCTTGTGGCTATGTGAGGATATGACAGCCTGTTGATACATGTGCTGTTATTTATTCGTAACAGTGTGATATTGCTTTTATACAACAGTTATACAATCGCCATTTATTTGTTGACAGTAATAAGCGAAAACAGATGAAGATTTATTTGTTTATTTAATAATATATTTAATCATTTATTTGGCTCCGCCAACACAAATAGATTCGTAACTGGACTGGGACTAGACTGTAGCCAAGCAACACAAACATTTTCCTGCACACAGGAAATTGAAAATGGTGTCCCCATATAAGCTATGTTAACTAACAGTTGTTAAGATAAGATAAGACTTTATTAATCCCCAGGCAGGGACATTTTGGGTGTTTCAGCAGCAAAGAGACAGGTGAGAAGTAGAGGTTAGGAAAACAAAAGTATAGATAAAAGTACCATTCTATGGTCCTCTCTCAGCCTGAGATACATCACGCGCCGGCGCAGGCAGTGAAGCATCTACATTTTCTATGAGTTCGAGCATTTCTGGCTCCCTTCCTCTTCACCCTCTATACCTCAGACTTCAGGCACCAACACAGGTACCTGCCATCTGCAGAAGTTCTCGGATGACTCTGCTTTTGTAGGATGCGTCAGTGGAGGCCAGGCGATCAAGTGCAGACGGCTGGTGGACAGTTCTGTTGAGTGGTGTGAACAGAACCACCTGCTACTCAACATCAGCAAGACTAAAGAGATGGTGGTGGACTTTAGGTGGACTAGGGTCCCCCTGTCTCCTGTTTCAATCCAGGTAGAAGATGTGGAGGTGATCCAGAGCTATAAGTACCTGTTCCTGGGGGCTTACTCAGAAGAAGCACTCAACCTGAGTATGAGTCAGAGCTGCTCAACTGAAGTTGACAGCTGAGTATCAAGAGTATTAACCCGCTAAACCAGCGAGTTCAATCCACTCCCAGTCCCCACTGATTCACACGATTAGGCCACCGATTTTCACCGAGGAGTACTGAGTCGAAACAATTGCCAAAGTGGTTGCTTTTCTCATGGTCTCGCCTCATCTTCACAGTTATGGTGCGTTCTATTTCTCTCGTAATCGCGACTTGCAGCTCGGTTGTGACGTCACATCCGTCTCGGAAAACAAGTGACCCCGGGTTTTTGCGTTCTATTTGGCACACAACAAGATGAGTTGGAGAAAAGATGGACGCAACTTTAATATGCTTGAAAAACAGTATCATTCTGTATTTAAACGTTAATTAAATATAGACACATTGGGCCTCATTCACGAACCGTTCTTAAGAACAAATTTGTTCTTAAGTCCTACTTACGAAGATTTTACTAAGATTGTGGCATTCATGAATTTTTTTCTTATGCAGGATTTTTCTTAGGTAAGAACAAATCCTACGAACACTAAGGAGTATTCTTAATAGAGTTGTACGGATACAGCACTTTTGCCGAGTACGAGTATTATACGAGTAATACGAGTCAATATCTGTGCTCGGATTGAATGAAAATCCTCATTGGGTAGCTGACTGTGTCAGCGTTCTGTGATAGGCTACAGCGCCCCTCCCCTACACAATGCAGATGTGTTCTTGTGTCCCGCTCTGATCACTCACACACAGAACAGCTCTCTGTCTCTCCCTCAGTCACTCAGGTTCGCAGGTCGTTTTCCATTAATGTTTAGGGTTTCTTCAGCTTCAGGTTTGTTATTACTTAGGTTGGTACTTACTTATGAACCAGTAGAGTTCTGGTAAACGCGGGTTCGTTCAGACGTGGTGCCGACTCGCGTTGCGTCTCTGCCTGTCGGAGATTTATTTTTATTTTTATTTTTTTAACCGTCATCTGGCTGCCTGGCTCTAACCAGTTTTTGTTTACTTCACACATGGTGTCCGACACTTTCTTGCTGTATTTCATGAAAAAATAAAGCTAGTAGTGGTATAAATATTGGAAATCAAGCTACACACACACATACACACACACACTCTCTCTCCCTCTCCCTGCCGGTTGTCTGAGTTTTTTTTTTTTTTTTCAACGCTGATGCTGACGCTGATGCTGTCCTGTAAATAGTTTTCTAATCAGCAATAAATAACAATTTCTGATCAACCCATATCAATTGCACCGGTTAAAGGGGAACTTGGCAACTCTAGCCATTCCTTCGCTGGTTTTCACTTTTGTGGTCGCATGTTTTCTCAACAAGCTCCCCCTACAGGACGTATATTACACAACACTGTCGTAAAAAAACTCACTTGCGGCACCCTCCTCCCCCTTTCTACCGCTGCTCATGTGCATTTGTTGCCGGGCTTTTTCGTATGGCTTGATGTCTACCGAAGTGGGTAATACATTATACACTGTACATTGACATGTATAGCCGGCATGATTAACCGTTATTGAGGGGGGCGTGTGTGTTTATGTTGAATTGCCGTAAAGCAGTTCGTGTTTCTCGCTCGTTCTCGCTTCTCGTGATACTTCCCATTTCCAATTTACCGGGACGGTAGTCCCAAAGTTGCAAGGCTGGTTTTCCACCTGGGGGCACTGGGGGGAGCGGGGATAGTCACCATTAACACCGGAACAGACCATTTAACCATCCAAATGATTTCCAGACGGGTTTATTAAGTTGAAAAAGTTGCCAAGTGCCCCTTTAAAACCTCGCTCATTTCAAGACAACCCGACCCACTTCCGTGTTAAATCCCGCCCACTTCCGGGTTAGGCCCCGCCCACTCCGAGTACAGCTATAGATACAGATAATTCATATGGTTAACATACAGATACAGATAATGCTGTACTCGCTAGTGGTGGATTTCATGATTCGTTTGCGCAAATCAGTTCGCGTCGTTCAGTTCGCCACAAAGAGTCGTTCGTTCGTTCAGTCGTGTTTCCGGTAGCGGTGAATCATTCACTCGTTCAGTCGTTCAGACTCAGCTCCTCCCTCCGTCCCTCGTTCTCATTCGCGAATCGCGAACGACTCGGCTCCTCCCTCGTTCACAACATTCAAACGAATCACGAATGCAGCTGAGTCGGTCTCGGTCAGACTCCCTCGTTCTCATTTACTATCACGAAATCACGATTCACAATCGTGCAATGGTGCAAATGGTTATCAATCAACACAACATTAACTAAGTTCCTTTCAGCTGAGGAGCGCTTCGTGTTCGGAATCGGGATATTGTTGCCCGGGCTCGAGCTCACTTTATCCTGAAAGGCGGGAGGAGGGGGGGTTGATGGTGTTAATAAATGTGTGAATAATAGCAAATACAACATTGTGTCTGTCTGGTTGAATATGTTAACATATGTATTTAATTTGAGTTCAACAGATTTATTTCATGTATGCATAATGACATGTCAGGATCAAAATGCCCCATTCCCCCAATTCAAGGAAAAGTTAGACAAACCAAACGCAGCGGGATGCGGGGGGCGTAGTAGATTATTGGATGTTTAATATATCAGCAAGATAATAGACTTGATTTAGCAATGATGAGTTTAAAAGGTAATGATGTACAGTTGTGTTTATTCTGGGCATATTTTATTTACTATTGTGAAGATGGCTTGGCCACCCCCACTCAAGACCAAGATCCACCAAGGTGGGGGTCCCGGCCGGGTCGCGTGCGTGAGAAGGAAGCATGAAAGAACGAGACAGATTGACGAGACATTCAAATATTTTATTAATCTGGCATGACACAGAAAATACAAAGACAGCATGCATTTACCATTTCACTGATATTTAAATGTAAAAGGCATGATTGGCTGGCTCTCGTGAGTCATGACGTCTCAGTCCTCGAGTCAATCACAGTCAGCGAACGACTCGCGAATCAGCGCCGCGTCAGAGACTCAGCGAACGACGACGAACGAGTCGAACGAGAGTGGTGAACGAGGTCAGTTCGTTCACTTTAAAGAGTCGTTTGTTCGAACTGATTCGTTCGCGAACGAGCCATCACTAGTACTCGCTCATCTTGGCACATTTCTTAAGCACATTTCAGTGCCGATATGTTGGCATGGTTGTGTTGTCTTCTTTTTTTTAAGTTCAATAAAATGAAATTTCTGTCATATTTATGTATTTATTTATTCATTTCATTTTTTTTCATTTTTCATTTTAATTACATTAAATGTGCCAACGCTTTAACATGAATCAAGTACATTGGAAACCATGCCGTCAATTAGTGATCCCACCCTATTTATAGGTGGCATTTCTCCATCCACGGCCTACAAAACAATGGCATATATATTGCTGCTACTGTTGGAATATTTTGTGATAGATTCAGAGGTTTCCACACTAAACTATGAATTGAAATAAGGATTGTCGGATTCGATGATTAATAATATAAAAAATTATCTTTATTCAGTTAATGATACAGAACAGAGAATATAGCCTAAGTCCCTAGTCCCTAACAGCGCTGGACCTATTTCTCGATAGATGGTTCCGTAGCTGCGTCTTGCGAACGAGAGTTCACTACTGGAGTCTGGTGAGAGATAGGATGTAGATGACAGGAAGTACAGGGGTTTTATACTAGATAAGAGTGTCTTTCTGCCTGCGAGCCTTGGAGACAACAACCCTGGTAGATGATTGGCTTGTGCTGTCTAAGAGTCCAGGTGTTTCCTGAGCCTAACAGCACAAACTCAGACATACAACTCAGACATCCTGTTCAAACTGTCTGACACCTGTCTAATTTTAGAAGCGTGTCTAAGTTCTTGTTAATACATCTACTGTGGATCTTTCTAAGAAAACCATCACTTTAGTGGATTAACTGTTAGAACTAGAGGCATATTACTGTTAGGCCTAGAGGCATTTTTAAATTTCGATACTACAGGAGATTGGGGATCGTGCCCTACGGAGGGAACAAATCTTTCAGGACCACGTAGATCTTTTTTCAGGTTACATGCCGCTATTCCGACATGCCGCTACTTAGACATTGACGTCTAGTGGTCGGAGTGGCGGCATTAATATTATTTTCCAAGCGTCCCACTACTGCGACAATTTTTTTTCCCCATTGTCTGAGTAGCGGCACTTTACTTTTTTTCAAACGTCCTGCCATTCCGACATGAGGCCATTAATATTTGTCATTATCATTGTACTTTAAATTAATTAATTAATGTGATTATACCCATATGTTCTGGACTTAGCATACACGCAGCTTATGCATGGGTGTGACAAATACATGGGAAAACAATTTCTAAAAAGAGCCAATCATCCAACTTCGAGGCTGCCCCTAGTTGGTAATATATAGGACTAGCCTATCCATATCAAATCCAAAAGCAACAATCTTCATAACAAAATCAGAGTATCCTTTTCAAAAAATATTATTTCGCCGTTCTTAAATTAGGCTTCCACAGCGCAAAAAAGGTAGGCCTACACCTTGAAACTTTGTTCAATCAAATTAAAGTCTGATTAAACTTCATTCAAAGCCCAGCAAACATTTCGACGTCGATCAGAAGTCTAATCGACGTTGGCCATGGAGGTCGATACGACGTCGATTTGATGGGCTGATATGAAAGTTTTTCTGACGTCGGTCTTTCGACGGACGTCGTTTCGACGGCTAATAGACGACATCAATCCACGTCGTTTTGACGTCGATCAGAGGTCTAATCGACATTGGTCATGGAGGTCGATACCACGTCGATTTGAGGGGCTGATATGAAAGTTTTTCTGACGTCGGTCTCGACGGCTCATCGACGACATCAATCCACGTCGTCTCAACGTTGTATAGACATTATTTCAACTTTTTTTACTTTTAAGCCAAGACACTAAATACCCACATATTTAAGAAAAACAATAGTGCTACATTTCAATTACCTTGTAGTATAGGCCTATGCCCCAATTTACGGTTTTCAGTATAGCTACCCACCAAACCTGTAACAAGCAATTCTTGGGCTGCATGAAGATAATTAAATATTTCTAAATCGGTTGTAAACCTATTTACAACCATTTACACCAATTCCAGCCAACATTACCTCAAACCGTGTCGTCAACAAGTCCAATAGACGTCGAGTCACGTGACTTTATTTCGACCCTTTGCCGACATGACATGTATAGAAACAAATGTAGCCTATAGATCATTTGGTCATATCAAAAGGATAGCGATATTTGGCTAGATAGATCCATCTATAATATTTTGTTTAGTTATGAATACTAAATCAAGCATTAATACTCTTCAACAACAGACGGATTCAGGGTATTAAGTATATTAACAAAACATTTTTTATTTTTTTTAGCAAAGTAAGCCTATATCTTTGAGAACAAGAACAAAATAAAAAACTAATTGGGACAAAAATCCCATGCCCCCAGTCCTTGCAGGCGCATGTTTGAGATGGAGACCCATGGCTGCTTCAACTTCTGTGTCTGTGGCCTTGCAGTTCCATTTCTTAACAGCAGCTGGAAAGAAAGACAGTTAACGTTAGCCCCGAAACGGGATGCTGCTACCCCCCCCCCCCCCGCTGGGAAGTAGCAGCGGCCCGCTTTGGGGCTACGCTAATGTTATGCTAGCTTTCCAGCCCCCAGTTCGTATGTAACGTTACAAATACGAAAGCCAGCTATCCGTGAGAATTATGCCATGTAGACTTAAACAGTTAAGCATGCAGATGAAAAAAGGATAATGTCCTTACAAATACATTTTCATTTCTTTTCGGAACTCACCTGGAACTTCGACGCTTGCCAAACTTGACTGCGAAATATCACCTAGTGCGCATGCGCACGGGTTGCAGGACAAGGGGATAGGGTTGTTGGGATTACGTGTTGGTGCGCAAGGAAAAATAGTTCCTAAATGGAACCTGATAAATGCATTCACTCAAATTCCATTTAGGAACTATTTTGCCAGCATGCTGGAATAAAACATTTTAGCACCTATTTTGGCCATATACATGATAGCATATTGCGTTTGGAATAATAACACTTTTCAATAACACAATTAATGTGTAAACATTATACCGTTCACACTAATGTTCCAAAGTTACATCGTTGTTAAGTTAAATATCGATATAAACAGTGTTTATTCAGTTACACCACTGACAAACATGCTTTCCTCGAAATCACAATTTCCGTATGTTTTCATGTCGGCAAATGGTCGAAATAAAGTCACGTTGTGACCCGGCGTATTTTAGACTTGTTGAATGCAGAAATGTTTGCTGGGAGTGTTTATTCGGTTACACCACTCTAAAATAAATTTTCCTTTAAGATTTAAGATTATGTTTTCATGTCGAAATGAAGTCACGTCGCGACTCGACGTCATCTGGACTTGTTCGCTTCGACGCAGGTCGAGGAAATGTTTACTGGGAGGCAGTCCATAATTCTAATTAAATTGATTTCTAACGAACAAGTCCAAATTTCAGGTCCTAGAGCTTTATTGGTGCTTCTTCTTATATATTTTTAAGTAGACTGCTGGCCTGCACGCACAGAGTTTGTTTGATGCATGGAGTTTCAACCTTTTCCCCCTGAGAGCTGAATAAAAATGAGGAGAGCTCCCTGTCTTTTACATAATGTGTAGGCCTAACATTTATTCACATGGCCGGTTCAAAATCACCTAGTTTTTGACTGAAATGTGTGCCGATATCAATTATTGTGAAAAACATTGTTTGGAGTAGAGGTCTGCACTCGCGATGCAAATGGAAGCTCATTGCGGGTGCGGGCGGGATGATAGAGGTAGGCCTACATTTATTCTATATTAATAACTATTATTATTATTCTATTGCACTTTCTATGAAAAGTAGGCCTAATTGTCGTAATAGCGGTACCAAAAAAGATCGGATGCGGGCGGGATGATAGAGGTAGGCCTACATTTATTCTATATTAATAACTATTAATATTATTCTATTGCACTTTCTATGAAAAGTAGGCCTAATTGTTGTAATAGCGGTACCAAATTGTAGTAGGCCTAATTGTCGTAATAGCGGTACCAAATTGTCGTAATAGCGGTACCAAAAAAGATCGGATTAGGGGCATGTCTAAATAGAGGCATGTCGTAATGGAGGGTTGTCGTAATAACGGGCTGTCGTAATAAAGGGCGGACCCCCTTTTTTCAGAGGCCCTGCAGTCCCTTTTATGGGCATTAATGGGCGGTTACATATGCTAATCCTATGTTAATTAGACTCACCTGGCACGCGTGCTCAATTTACGAGGAGATGACGTTCATCAATCTAAGAACACAGCTGCAAACAATTCAGCGGCTTAAGAACACGTTGATGAATCTGACGTAGGGTCTTCTTAGAAATCTTCTTAAGAAGGACTTAAAGGCACACTATGCAACTTTTGTACCTTAATGTAACAGCTTCAAAGTCATTTCGATGGTAAACAAACTCGTAGTATAGCGAATCATCCCGGTAGCAGCGCTGGGGAGGGTCGCCGCTGGCAGAACCGGCAATGCAAGTCTGAAGACGGCGCCCCCGACAAGTCTCGCGAGAATCACAAATTGCTTTACGGCGCGACGTCACGCGACGTCACATACATCAGCGACATAAGAAGCAGCCTCAGTGGAAGATGCTAGCAGGCATTCACCTGAAACATTACCTGGTCAGTAGACATCTTTTGCCTGTTGGATGTCCGACGCTTCCATCCTACTGAACATGTACCGGTATACAGGGGTACTCCGCAAGTACTCCGCAGCGACTGAGGGGTCGCTGTTTGACAAAACCAGAAAACTGCATAGTATGCCTTTAAGAAACAATGTAAGAAGATTCTTAAGAAGATATTGGTGAATGAGGCCCATTGATCACAGAGAAATTATCCAAGATTTCACAATGTGCTTGGTTGCAATAGGCAGTTTGGACGTTTCATAACGTTTTTTTTCGTAACGTTCACCTTCAAATCCAGGTTAAAAACTAAATTATTTGCAGATGTTTTTACCTAGTCCACTCACGTTTTATTTACTTTTCTTTTATTATGTTGTTATGATATTGCTTTTAATGTGTGTTTTTGCTTTTAAGTACGTAACACCATTTGCCTTTGAGCCTGTTTTTGATTATTGTGTTTGTATTTTATTCCCTTTATTTTTCTTTGTTAAGCACATTGAGTTGCCATCCTGTGTATGAAATGGGCTATACAAATAAACTGCCTTGCCTTTATAGTGATTCTCGTTTACGGTGCACCCACCGCGGATTTCACATGTTCATTACATATTACACAATCGTATTTCCCAGTTTGATATCTGAATATTCCGTTTTGATAACGTTAGGCTACTGCTCTGCTTTCTGCTCAAGAATCGGCATTGTTGTCATAGCAACATGGAGCGTCTCTAGCCTGTTCGGAGTAGCCATCTTTGTTATGGTGCGTTCTATTTGTCCACCCGACTCAATCTGCGAGTCGGATTTCCGATTTACGAACCGGAAGTTGCAAATAGAACGCCCCCGAGGTCGTATATACGACTCGTCAACTCGTCTGAACTCCGAGGAGAAAAGATGACCCCAAGTTCAGTGACAAAGATGGCTAGAGACGCTCCATGTTGCTATGACAACAATGCCGATTCTTGAGCAGAAAGCAGAGCAGTAGCCTAACGTTATCAAAACAGAATATTCAGATATCAAACTGGGAAATACGATTGTGTAATATGTAATGAACATGTGAAATCCGCGGTGGGTGCACCGTAAACGAGATAATCACTATAAACGTTACGAAACGTCCAAACTGCATATTGCAACCAAGCACATTGTGAAATCTTGGGTAATTTCTCTGTGATCAATGTGTCTATATTTAATTAACGTTTAAACACAGAATGATACTGTTTTTCAAGCATATTAAAGTCGCGTCCATCTTTTCTCCGACTCGTCTTGTTGTGTGCTAAATAGAACGCAAAAACCCGGGGTCACTCGTTTTCCGAGACGGATGTGAGGTCACACCCGAGCTGCAAGTCGCGATTACGAGACAAATAGAATGCACCATGACTCCCCAGTAGGGTGCATCAGTTGCCCCAACTTTCTCAGAATTGAATGCAGTTTTAGTCAAGTGTTCCTTTTCATACAAAAATGTGCCCTGTTAAATATTTTTGCCATATATTAATATTTAGGGGTGGCAACATCAGCCTGAAGTTTTACCATATTAATGAATTGAAAATAGCGCCAGCGTTTCCCATACTGCCAATAATCATGACAATTTTAGGGCTAAAGAGCTGCCATGGGTATGTTTTAATAGACAATGTACTCAGCTATCTGCAAAACTAGTTATCTATAAAACAAAATTGCAATTGGCTGAGAAATTGGCCGAAACAGACCAAAAATGTGCTTTTTTCACAAACGTTGGGCTTGAAACATCAGTAATTCAGTATCACTAAAATATCAACTGTAATATTATTCAACACTGTGTTTCTGAAAAATACTATAACCAAAAATTAAACAGTATCAGTAGTCAACTGATAATAACCACTCAGCTGGCAGAGATTTAGAAAGCTGGCTGACATCAAATTGCCTAATATACTAATACACAGCTTAGTATGCTGAGAGATCAAACTGTGCTGCATGAGTTGAGTCCTCAGAGACAGGGAAAGAGAGGTCCTAAGTGAGTTAGTAAGAGTCTCCCAAGCAAAGGTTTGGAGCAGTTCAGAGGTTGTAGGACTCTCAATCTCAACAAGATCCAACTGGTGCATGTCATGAGCTCTGCAGTCTGAAGGTAATGGCTTCTAAAACAAGAGCTTCATCACAACTGTATGGTCTAGGACCTGCAGTGTCTGCAGATGACTTGCATCTTCCCAGAACTAAATTACCCACTTTAAGGATGATCCTGCGTGCAATGAAATATCTTTCATCATCAACTACAGAGAGTGGAAGCCAATCTCACTATCAAATAGCAAAGATGCTGTATCCACAGATTGAGGAGATATATGGCAGAGCAGGTGTTCCTCTGCAGCCTATAGGTTCCAAGCCTGCTAATAAAGAAAAGATTGTATGTATTGTCATCAGTCTACTTGATTTTCCCATTTTCTTCCCATTTTCTGTATAATACAGATGCACAAATTGTACAACGATGTTGCCACCCCTAGAGATTGTTCGATCTTTTTTAAATTTCACAGGGTCTCTTTCTAGTTGAAAAGGAACATCAGTGTGAATCTGCATTAAGATCAGACAAGTATTTCTATTTTAGGGGGCAACTGATGCACCCTACTCCCCAGCAGGGCCGCCCCTGGCCAAATTGGGGCCCTAAGCAGAATATTATTTTGCCCCCCCCCCCCCCATTACAAAATGACTACTTTAATCTCCAGTCCACATCTAGACAGAATAATCCTCTCTTCTGTCTCATGATTAGCAGGCTAGCAGCTGGGGTGTTTATGCCACAAAGTTTTTCTTTTTTATTTCAACAACATACCCACCTTCAAGTGAAGCACGAGCCTCCTCTTGTTTTGACTTTTTCTTTCTTTTACGTGCTCCCGATGCGTATTGCCGTTTGGAGGCCATCTCTCCACCTGCATCCAACTGCCTATCGGCGCATCTGACCACTGATTGGTCAGATGCTGCGTGCTGTCAATCATTGCGGCAACGGGTGCAGTGTCAGATTACTAGTCTTTTTTTTTCTCTCGTGCCTCGGGCTGACTTGGTGCTCTACATGCGCCTCATGGCAGTGATGCCCATCCTTTGCGCATTTGCAGAGAGTGCGTCCCCTTGCACAAAATGGGCCCCCCCATGGATCGTGGGGCCCTACGCACAGTGCGTGTTCTGCGTGTAGGGAGGGGCAGCGCTGCTCCCCAGTCAGTAAGAGGAGTCATTCATTTCAAACGACTGACTATGTCCCTCCACAAGCTACTGCTAAAGACGCTCTGAGGGAGCTGCACGACAGCGTGAACTCACTGCAAAACAAACACCCAGAAGCTTTGTATGTTGTGGCAGGGGACAACCACGTGAACCTGAAGGACATTCTCCCCATGTTCCACCAACATGTAAACATCGCCACCCGGGGTGGAAACAAAGTGTTTACAAACAGACGAGGAGCGTACAGAGAAGCGCTCCGCCCCCACCTCGGTGCCTCGGACCATATCTCCCTCCCGCTGGCACCTGCATACTGTCCAGTGTCAAGGAGCCAGAAGATGGACACAAAGACCATTACTGTGTGGCCTGATGGTGCTGTGCCCATGCTCCAGGACTGCTTTGAGACCACGGACTGGCAGATTTTCAGGGAGGCTGCAACATCGGAGAGCAGTGTGGACCTGGAGGAGTATACATCAACGGTGCTGGGTTACATCAGGAAGTGCATGGAGGATGTGACCACCTCCAAAACCATCACCATTTGGCCGAATCAGAAACCTTGGCTGAACGCAGAGGTGCGCTCCCTGCTGAGAAACCGGGACGCCGCTTTCAGAGACGGTGACGTGGAAGGGCAGCCAGAAGGGACCTCATGGCAGGCATAAAAAGAGCAAAGGCCTCATATGCTCTCAAGATCCAGGGCCACTTCAACTCAAATGACCCAAAGAGCATGTGGAGGGGCATCAGGTGCATCACAGATTACAAGAAGAGTGATGCACAGTGCCCTGAAGACCCGGCGCTCCCTGACACCTTGATTGCCTTTTTTGCCTGCTTCGAAGCCTCCAACACCACCACTCCCTCCCGGCTCACCCCCTCCCCAGATGAGCCCCCAGTCATCACCATAACAACAGCAGAGGTGAGGAGAACACTGCAGGGGGTCAACCCAAGGAAAGCCCCAGGCCCTGATGGAATCCTATGTAGGATTCTGAAGGACTGTGCCGACCAGCTGTCTGAGGTCCTGGCGGACATATTCAACACCTCGTTGTCCCAGGCCAGAGTACCATCATGCCTCAAGACATCCACCATCATCCCTGTGCCAAAGACAACTGCTGTATCCAGCCTCAATGACTATCGCCCCGTTGCACTCATCGACGTGGAAAAAGAGGACTCCCACCAATATGCATACAGGCGGAACCGGTCCACAGCTGACGCCATCGCTGCTGTGACCCACCAGGCCCTCTCTCACTTGGAGAACAAGGACTCCTACGTGAGGCTGCTGTTCCTGGACTTCAGTTCTGCATTTATTTCCGCAGAAACTGGTGTCCAAGTTGGCAGGACTAGGAACCTCCTCATCTCTGTGCAACTGGGTCCTGGATTTCCTCACCTGTAGACCACAGAGTGTTAGGATAAACAAAAGCACATCCTCCACGATCATCCTGAACACTGGCTCCCCCCAGGGCTGTGTGCTCAGCCCACTGCTGTTCACACTGATGACATCCAACTGCAGAGCTCACTACAAGAATAACCTGGTGGTGAAGTTCGCAGATGACACAGCAGTGGTAGGACTCATCACCCAGGGAGACGAATCGGAGTACAGGCGGGAGGTGGAGGACCTGACACGGTGGTGCGGGGACAACAACCATACCCTCAACATCCAGAAGACCAAGGAGATGGTTGTAAATTTCCGAAGGTCTGTCACCACTCACCCCACCCTCTACATGAATGGAGCAGCTGTGGAGACAGCCCCCTCTGTCAAGTACCTCGGGGTGCACCTGACCAACTCCCTCACCTGGCACCCTAACACCACGGCTGTCATAAAGAAAGCCCATCAACGCTGTTGTTGAAAAATTGACCCCCTGAAAGATTGTCGTTTTGCTGACACAGGTTGCACACACGTAGCAGACAAAGTACATGTGATTAATGACTAACATAGGTTGCACACACGTAGCGGACAAAGTACATGCCACTGAACTTGTCCTCACCCTGGAAAACTAAGAACTGAAACCAGATGGCAGGAAAACCCTGCAATAAAGACCGCACCCCGACGGCCTTTATCTGGAGTACCAATGGGGAACAGACACCTCATGATTGAAACTAGCTGAGGGGAGGGGAGGTTGACACCGGCTGGACGAACTGCTGATTATAAGAAGGACCAATCTCCCCCTCAGCGCGCTTATCCGGAGACAGGCTCTATGCAGAGGTGTCTCAGTTCTCTTGCGAACTTTTGGTACCAAACGGCTAAGTGCCACTCACACTCTGTGCTCATTTGATCAGGTGTTGTAATTTGTAATTGTTGAATAAATCCAGACACATAGGTGAAACCTCCTTCGTTGTACCGGCCTCTTCTCTTTTTACCATCGTCCGTCTTTTTGTTTTTAACAACAATGCCTATACTTCCTGAGGAAGCTGAAGAGGGCTGGATTGGATGCTGCTGTCCTCAAGGCCTTCTACAGCTGTGTTGTGGAGAGCGTGCTGACATCCTGCCTCACTGTGTGGTATGGCAGCTGCACCGTGGCAGAGAAGGAGGTGCTGCAGAGGGTGGTAAAAGCTGCACAGAGGACCGTCGGCTGCAGCTTACCACCCATCAGGGACATCTACACCACCAGATGCAGGGAAAGAGCTCTCTCCATACTCCATGATCCCAACCATCCTGTTCACCCCCACTCCATGGAACTTGTTATCATACTAAACATATCCCAGAACCATTTTACACCGGAGTTCTCCTTATTTGGTATGAATGACAATGTGTCATTCCATTTGATTATCTCATTTAACTTCAATGGGAGTGGATTTAAAATAGAATTTAAGTGTGATTAATCATGAGTTAACTCGCCAATACTATGCGATTAATCAGTTTAAACAAAATTATCGTTTGACAGCCCTAGTATTTAGCCTTTTTTTATCATACTTTATATAATCTAACAAATAATAATGGTATCGCAGAAAAGAATGTAGTAGAATAGGAAAACACAAAGTCAATGGAAAAGTACTGTGTGTGAGAACATGATGGGAAACAGGAAAGGGGGTTAAGGAGAGGCCAACAGAGGGAAACTAAATCACCATTATGTTTCAAGAAATGGCAGCAGAGCAGGAAGAGGAGATAAGATAAGCAGTTAGAAAACAATCAGGATGTGAAACCTGGTTAGAAAATCATGGTGTATGAAGAACATGTTGGGTAATGGCTGCATAATCATAGGGTGGAGCAATAGTTTAAGCTCCACCATAGGAGGGGTTAAAGTTAGGATAAAAGTGTATGATTTCTGATTCTCAGTAAGTTAAACAGTGTGGTGGGGGACCGGACACCATCTGGCCCAAGCGAATGTTGTGGTACCCTGCTATGTCTACCCTTTCCTAGGGAGAAGAATATCCACGCACAAATGATTATGTGTGAGGGTCCTTGGGTTTAGCAGACCCTTTTGTCCAAAGCGACTTACAATAAGTACATTTGTCAGAAGAATGTGCAACAATTTATCGCTGTTGCTCCAGTAAGGTACAATCATTTTATTTGGGAACAAGCAAAAGCTATTGTAATGATGTGCATTGCATAGTAATACCATAGTTTGAGTATTGCTTCACACAAGTATCGGCAGCAGGGGTTGGCGTCGGGGTGGAGGGGGCAGTAGAAGAAAACATTAGGAGGAAAACCGTGAGTTTATTCATTACGTTAATCTATAATGGAGACATGAAAGCAGATACAAATTCTTCAGTATGTGTTAAGAAAAGCGAACTGGGTGGGTAGCCTGACTGGATCGCCTGGCAAGTTGCGACATGAGATTTATTCAGGTAGTATACTCAATACAAAAACATAGTGTACGCAGATATAAGTAGTATCATCAGATTGGCTTTACTTGTGGACGGTTGTTCCACCGTCCGCCATTTCCACTACTGGGGATAGCATGGGAGAAATGTACTATATTTTTTAGTACAATCATTATCTTGCCTATATGCTATATGAATGAAAATAAGTGTGGAAAATCACAGTCAGTAATGGGTGTGTGGCAGGGTTGCTCCTGGCCACACGCCACCTAAGTGGCTTTCCTTGGGGCCCTCCGACACAGGACATGGGTAGATGTTATTCAAAGTATTTATTGGAGAGCAGGTGGTATATGCTGTTCAAGCTGCCATGACAGTGGCTCCTCCTCGAGTGTGTGTGTTGATGGCTGGTTTATCCTGGGTACCATGATTGCTCATGCACCCCAGGTGTGCAGCCCCACCCAGCCAATCAGTCTGACTCTGGAGGCTGGGGAGAATCCCCAGCCTACTCCCCCCCCCCCCCCCCCCCCCCATCCAAGCAAACAGAAAAACAAAAAAACACACACACAGGACTCTCAACAGGGTTACCATACCTACAAAAAACTGGACTCTTTACAGGGTTGCCATACCTAAAAAAAAAAGTAAACACAACCCCCCAAACCCCACTACCTCCACTTGGGCTGGCTGGTTGCAGGGGCTGGCTGGATGGGCTCGGAGGAGGCCCGACAGCTGGGCCGCAGAGGTAGCTTCTCGGAGGGCCTGGAACAGTCCTCCGTAGGTCCCCCCGTCCACCAGGGCAACGAGGCATGATCCCCCCCCTCCCCTCCTCGAGCATGGGGTCTTGGACTCCTGGTCCCCTGGCAGAAGGGCGGCTGGCCTGGGCTGCTCCAGGCTGGATCCGGGGGAGGCCAGCAGCAGACGGTTGCCGGTGGCGGTAGCTGGGCCGCCTCCCTGCTCCTCCGCTGGCCGTCGCTGCCGTTCAGGAGGCGCTGGTGTTGAGGTGGCTGTCCTCTACCGCGGCTGGTGACTCCAGTGCGGTTTTGGGCAGCCCTTCCGCGTCCCTTCCTGGTCGGAGGAGCCCCACGTTGGGCGTCAGTGTGGCAGGGTTGCTCCTGGCCACACGCCACTTAAGTGGCTTTCCTTGGGGCCCTCCAACACAGGACACGGGTAGATGTTATTCAAAGTATTTATCGGAGAGCAGGTGGTATATGCTGAGCTGATGTTCAAGCTGCCATGACAGTGGCTCCTCCTCAAGTGTGTGTGTTGATGGCTGGTTTATCCTGGGTGCCATGATTGCTCATGCACCCCAGGTGTGCAGCCCCACCCAGCCAGAGTCCAATCAGTCTGACTCAGGCCAGGTGAGGCTGTAAACCAGCCATCAACAACACACACTCCACATACACCCTCCACAGGGTGACTCTCATATATAAACCATGGATGTTTAGTTCCCACAATACAGTTAGATTCTCAGGGCTACTCTGAGGAGATGGGTACATTTCACAGAAACTCTGTGTTTGGGGTGTGCACCCCCTACCCAGGAGGTGGGTCCAGACTATTTTCGTTGAGTTCTCTCCACACTTGTGAGGGAAAGTCTGTCCCCTTGATTAACCCCTAAACAAAAGTCATAATAAGTGTCTGACAGGAAAAGCATGATTATTGCCACATTGACTAGTGGTCCCTTAAAGCTATTGAATATATAGCAAGACACATTACCACCCCTGGGACAGGAATATCTTTCAAACCCCCTTTTTTCATGCATTTTCAAAAATACACTTTACCCCCACATACAATTATAAATACAAATGCAGTCATCCTTACGAGAATGATTAACATTCATTTCAACTGGGAAAAACTAGTATCTTTTTTCTGTATTCTACTTACACTTACTTATGTTTAATTAGTTACATTCAAAGTTTAATCATTGTATACTTCCACAATGATATATTGTGGTATCAATATGGGTCAATTGGTTGAATGAATGTTTATTTGTTCAAATTGTGCATGACTTAGAAGTTACCTTTAATGTGTTTATCCATGATGTCATTTATTGTTTGAGTAGAAGTGATTTTCATTATGCTAATACATGTTGACACATCTTTATGTTGACTCATATATTTGGTGCAGGTATATTTGTTTTCTTTGATTTGTTACTTTACACATAACAAATACCAATTTTGAGTAAACTACCTCAAGTCAGTGATTTAGTTTGCAGATAATTTAATTTCATAAGTACATGTGTGTAATTATTCCTGTTTTATATAATTTCAAATAGTAAGGTGACAATTGGTTCTTATGACAATGCTCTATTTATCTGTGTAGTGTAATGGTATGTCCAGCTGATGGGGAGTTGTGGAAAGGGCCACAGGGGAGGTGCCAAATTTTTAGGTCCAAATAGTAATCAATGCATAGGTTGTTGTGATTGGTTACTGCATGTAGGAGGAAACCATAAAGGGAGCAAATATAACATGAAGTCTGAGTGAAGAATATCAGTTCTTTACAAACCAACTCAGCCTTTGGATTACAAGTGATAATAAAAGTCTTTGTGTGGTTTATCCATGACAAGTGTGGTTTATCCATGACAATTGCTACCGATAGCTACCGGGTAAACAAAAGCGCTATTCCTCCTGGTTTGGTTGCGCACGCAATGGTTGACGTGTTTTCTTTGTGCCGTAAAGTGAGCCTCCATTTTTACCGGGAAATCGTACCCGGTGGCAGACAGATCTGCATAGTGAAAGCGAGGCTTATAAGGAAGTTAAGGGAACCAATCTAAACACCAATAGTATCATTATTCTGTAACCATTACACTGTGCAATCAACATTTACTTCATATTGGTAAATGGTAAATGGACTGCATTTATATAGTGCTTTCTCAGAGACATGACCAATCAAAGCGCTTTACAATTATTGCCTCACATTCACCCATTCATACAGACATTCATACTCCGACGGTGGTACGTTAAAGCGAAAAAGTTGTCTACAGTACCTTTAAGGTTTTTGTTTTTTGGGGAGGGGGCGGTAGTAGAGGAACGAGGCTATGCAGAGTCCAGGTGAACTCTGAACAAGTGAGTCTTGAGTCTCTTGCGGAAGCTGGTGAACGACTCTGCAGTCCTGACATCGGCAGGGAGCTTGTTCTACCATTGCAGTGCCAAAACAGAGAAGAGTTGTGACTTTGCTGTGCGACCTTTGCTAGCTCTTGGCGATGGCGGTACCAGCCAGCCAGCTGAGGTAGTTGAGCGGAGTGCTCTAGCCGGGGTGTGGGGTCTGACTAACGCTTAGAGGTAGGTCGGGGCAGTTCCGTTGACAGCCTTGTAGTTCAGTACCATTGTCTTGAATCTGATGTGAGCTGCTACAGGGAACCAGTGCTGGTCGCGGAAGAGGGGGTCACATGGGAGAATTTTGGTAGGTTGAACACGAGTCGTGCTGCAGAGTTCTGGATATGCTGCAAAGTTTTGATCACGGAAGCAGGGAGTCCAGCCAGGAGCAAGTTGCAGTAGTCGAGGCGGGAGATGACGAGTGCTTGGACCAAGAGCTGTGCTGCTTCCCTTGTGAGGAAGGGACTGATCCTACGGATGTTGTAGAGAGCAAATCTGCAGGACTGGGCTAAAAATCAGGATTTTAACATTAGGTCGGTTTTATTTGTCTGTCACAGCACCAGCATGGTCAATGTATATTTACTGGACTAGTTGTGTCTATACTGGTGCACTGCCATACCTAAATGGAACATGTTGTGGAGAAATTACATTTAACAAACTAAGAGAGATCAGGAAACTGAGGAATTAAAGACTTTTATTAGAACTTTGAACAGGTAATACAAAAGCCTGAGCTGTTCTGCAGAAGAGCTGATTTTCTTGGCTCAGGCTGCGCCTTATATTCACTTGCTCTGTGGTTTACTCCTCTATATATTAACCAACCTGATCCTATGCAATCTATGCCATTGGTCAACCCTGTCAAAGAGAGGCCCCCTTATATTTTCCTACCCTTATATCATTAAACTTTGATCTTTTTTGAGTATGGAACTGTACTTAAACTAGGCTTCTTTGATCACGCTACTTAAACTAGCCTTCTTTGATCACGCCACCATTGCCAAAACTTTGTAACGTGTCCCTTCATTCCTTTACATTCCTGAGGGTCTCTCCTTATCGGTGGCACAAAAAGTGTTATTTTGGTCACCCTCTGTTTTTTTCCACAATTATTTCACTCATATAGCATTTCCTTTAAACATACAGTAAATTTCACCCATAAACACCCACAATTACTGTTTTGAGCTACACCTGTGTTTTTCCTTCCTGAAAAGGGTCTATAGGACCTGTGGATCTAGGATCGTCTACTACAGCCATCTGAAGACCCACACATGACACAAAACTCATACTTGACCTTAAGTGATCGCCGATGATGATGAGAGAGGTTGATGGATCGCAACGTGATCAACCAGCAAGACAACCTATATTTGGTAGATATGACACTTCAAACGTGATATGCTCTCAGGGTTCATAGGTCATTAGCTCAGTTAAAGGTCCCGTAGACAACTTTTTTGCTGTAGATTGGTTCCCTTAGCTTCCCTATAAGCCTCGCTTTCACTATGCAGATCTGTCTGCCACCGGGTGCGATCTCCCGGGAAAAATTAAGGCTCCATTTACGGCACAAAGAAAACGCGTCAGCCATTGCGTGTGCAACCAAACCAGGAGGAATAGCGATTTTGTTTACTGGTAGCTATCCTCATTAGCTATCCCCATTAGCTATCCCCAGTAGTGGATATGGCAGACGGTGGAACAACCGAAGTAAAGCCAATCTGATGACACTGCTTATATCTGCATACGCTACGTTTTTGCTATAGGGTTAGGGGGTTAGGGTTAGGGTTACCCACCGTCTCAGCCCACGGCACCCGCCGCCTCAGCCCACAGTACCCGCCGTCTCGGCTCACGGTACCCGCCGTCTCGGCTCACGGTACCCGCTGTCTCGGCCCACGGTACCCGCCGCCTCGGCTCACAGCACCCACCGTCTCGGCCCACAGTACCCACTGTCTCGGCTCACTTTTGCTGAATACCATTTCCACCCCTTACCCCTACCCCTTACCCCTCCCCCTTGTTTTTGCGCGTTCATGTGAGGGGTAAGGCTGTCACAATTCTTATTAGGGTTAAGGGCTAGGGCCAAGCCGAAGGGGTTCGTAGCCCTTGAAACTAAGTGTTGAAAGGGAGGGCTTGAGGAATTTCCCAGCATCCCCCGCGACGCATAAACTCAACTGTCAAAAAACACCGGCTCAAAAAAATGGCTCAAGCAAAGGACTCGCACAAATGTACGTTTTTTCAGCATTTTAATTACGGCAGTCATGTGTAATGATACTATTTTAGAGCAATTGTCAAGTTTGTTTTAATTAATCACTAGTCAAGTTTGTTTTGAAACACTAGTCAAGCCGATGCTAATATGCCGGTGTTCCTTTCGTATCATATTTTCCTATCGCTATTTGTTTAGATAAGATATCCGATAACCCTTGACATGACGCGTTAAGGTTTTAAGTTAAATTAGTGGGCAGTGAATTTGCTGACTATTACTATTCCTTGGTTGATTATACCGGCGCACTGCTTTGATATCGGTATACCTATGCTACGTGACTCGCCTTTCAAGCTGACGTTCGCTATTTTCCTATTTACCTCAGGGACACCAGAGGAGACCAGGCGGCTAATTCGCTTCAGGGCGGCCAAGGATAAGGACTTTCTTAAGTCAAAGATGGGGGCAAAGAAACAGTGGGAGTGAGTCTTTTGTTGTTCAATCTTTTCATTCTTGCGTCTGTTTAGCGTCTACAATAGTATTTCTGTGTTGAGCTTAATAGCCTACTGAATGACTGTGTCATTGTGCTGATGCACATTGATTGTTTGATTGATTGATTGTTGCATTGGCTGATGCAGGATATTTGTGGAAGAAATTGGGCTGGAGGAGAAAATCACTGGGCAACAGGCATCTAAAAAATGGGAAAACCTGAAGAAGAAGTACAAGGTATGTGATGTCCAGTTTAAACTAAACAATTACCAATTGCCTAATGAATGTATCGACCAGACGAGACTGTTGTGTTTGTTGTAATTGTTTGTGTGTGTGTGTGTGTTTCAGGATTTGAGGACTCCCAAAACTGGGTCGGGGACTGATATTGGACAGGTGACTGTGGCGAACTGGCAGTACTTCAATGCGATGCATGAAGTTCTTGGGGCCCGGCCAGCAATTGACCCACCGGTCATTGTATCTTCGCTGGACCCCATGGTGAGGTTTATGAGGTTTATGTGGTTTCATGAATTTCACTAACTGCTATGCAAACATGTTTCATTAGGAGATATTAGCTGAACATTACTTAAGACAATTACTTCTAACACATGACTTGCATTGTTTCTTTAGGAGATTGTGGAGCCCTGCTCCCAATTACCCCCAACTTCACCCAACACCCCCTCTACAGAACCCAGTACCCCAGTCATCCCACCGAGAAGGAGGTCCAAACCCCTGGCCGAACTACTGGCGGAGGAGGCCATTAGGGAGCAGAGGCGCCAGGAGGAGACCGAGACTGACCGTTTTTTGGCGCTGTTCGAAAGAATGGTGGATAAACTTTAAATTGTTGATGATTGTTGTTCATATGATGATTGTTATTTATTTATTCTTGCTATTTATTTATTCATCTATTCTTGGTTATTTGCTATTGTTATTTATTATTGTTATTTATTGTTCTTATTAATGTTTCCTGTTAATTAAATATTCTTGTTTAAAAAAGTTTTTTCTAGGTGTGATTAATGCTACATGAAGCAGATAGTTTTAAAACATTTATTGTTAACCATCCCATCCCTCCCCTCCCCTGGAAAAACAAATAACAAGGTATGAACATGAAAACCAACAGGTAACTAGAAAAACAATATGTACATAATTTACATAGAGACTTGGGCAGCCAGTGTGTCCCGTATATGGTTTCCTGGTGTTTCATTGAGTCCCATTTGTTCTTGAGGGGGATGGGGGTCAAGGTCATCCCTGGTAATGTCCTCATCAGGATCCAGTGTGTCCCCATTATCTAGACATACATTATGTAAAAATGCACAGGAAGCAATGACCTGGGGGGAAAAGGTAGGCTTGACTTCTATGGCCCGGAAAAGGGTTGACCTCCACCTTGTCTTCATCATGCCGAAGGCCTGCTCTATAATACTACTACGCGCCTTTGACTGACGGTAATTAAAGCGCTGCCTCACCCGCTCAATCACCGGCTCTTTAAAGGGAGTCAACAGACATATGGGGGTCTGGAGGCAGGAGTACCCACCATCACCTAAAAGAATGTAACCCGGTGGCGGATACCTGGCAGTCAAATAAAAAACACTGTTTTTCATGACCCTTGTGTCATGGACAGACCCTGGGTAGCCCACATAAATGTCGAGAAATTTGCCTTTTGCGTCACATATGGCCTGCATGTTGATTGAATAAAAATTCTTATAATTTAGATAGTCCAGGCGATGTAGTTGTGGTGGCTTAATACGAATATGGCTGCCGTCTATCGCCCCGACGACATTTGCAAATGCAGGGGTCCCTGAGAGATCTGCAAACCCTTCTCCTACTGCTTACAGCTCCTCGGCCTGTGGGAAGGAGATCACCCTGCTCAAATTGTTCCATATGCTCTGTGCCACCCGGTGTATGACTCTGTGCACAGTAGCCTTCGGTACACTGAACACACTGGATACCACCCAGTATGACAGTCCATGGGCAAGCCAATATGTGTATATAAGGACCTTGAGATCATTCCCCCAACCATGATCTTGCCCCCTGTCCAGGAGCCTCTGCAGGCTGTTCATGGCACGTCTGGACAGGCGAAAGTCTTGCCACAGTTCAGCCCCCTCATCGCGCCATATGCGCAGGATGGGCACAGTCGCATCCACCCTGCAGTACATAGGTGGACGATCCGCCTGGAGAAACACAAAGATCTATGTTCAAACCACTTTAACATTTAAGAAAACTATTTCGGCCTACAAGCAGTTTAATTAAAAGTCAGTGTCATTACAAATAAATGGGCTAGGGCTTTATGTTAATGTTTATGTAGCCTACTTGGCAGACACTTTTAACCAAAGCCACATACTTAAAAAAAATGCATAGGCTACATTGTATGGTTTATTCCTGTAATGGTTTGGCTTTCTCAGATGTGTTCGTGCCTTCTGATGGCAAATCTTCACTCTATTCAATTCTGACTGAACACAGTCAGCACGGGGATTAGGCTACCAATAAATGTTTATTCACACAGACGTTGTAGGCCTGTCCACTTCGTTGTAAGATATTGTAGGCTAATAAAACAGACTATCTGCAGATTATTTGGTTGTAACGTTAGGAAACTCGCGAGTTTCCTAACGTTTCGTTATTTCACGTCACCGTCAATGATCACTATGCGATAGAGCCAAAAAGTTGTCCGACTTTTGCCCGAGATTTCATAGGCTACAATGAAAACATAAATAATTTATACGTACCATAATTTGATTAGTCAGCACAAGTATGCGTCTGTGATACAGTTGTCGCCTCCGGTGTCGTTGGTTAGCAGCAGACAGGCGTAAAAACAGAAAAATGGCCCAGGCAACCAGGCCCGGCGCCAGCAGCAAATGATTCAGGGGGCGACATAGGTGCCGAGAGGGGGCGGTGCTAAGAAAGAAAAAAAAAACGCACTCGCAACTAAGGGCCAACAGGTAGCCTACCATGTAGACTTTTATTTCACAATATAACACGAGTCCACAAAGCCACTTGGAAGATCAACAAAATCAGCCAAGACAGACTATCCAAACACATCCAAACACATAGCCAACTCCGTATCACACCACAAGCTCAATTTCAACAGTCAACAAGCTGGCCAAAACGTCTCATAGGCCACGAAACATCCAGAATGAAATCCATATCCTTAAAAAAAAAGAAAAAAAAATCCATATCACTGCAAAATATAGGCTAACGAAGGTCATACAACACTCATCCAAAAACAATTTAAAATAATAATAATAATAATAATACATTATATTTGTATAGCGCTTTTCAAGGACCCAATAGTCTTAGCCTACCTAATATAGTTGAATTCTTCGATTGGGGGTTGCGTTGAATCTCCTGAGAAGGCGATCTCTCCATTCTCCCGTAAATTTTCTGGTCAGGTCGTTTTCGAATGCCAGCTTGATCAGGTTCGCTTTTCGTCTGTATAACATGCTGCGTCGGTGCTCAGTAAACACATTTTTCAACGTTGAGAAACTATTCTCACACATGGCAGTTGATGCCCCGAATGTCAGTGCGAGTTGAAACGCACTCAGGACCGCAGGCATCGCACTCGTTTTTCGCGTTTTTCTGGCTGGAGATAAGTTGGCTTGTGGCGTGCAACGTCACAACAATCTTTCTTATGACAGCTAGCGCTCACCGACTTACACAACCAATCAGATTTGAATTTAATATAACCTAGGATATTATGAAATTGAATTGTGTAAAGTTAGTGGTTACTTTTTAATATTTCAAAGACGATTGTGGATAAGTAATAGGCTAATAAAAAAATAAAAATAAAAAAGTGATCACTGATCTCAGCAGAGGGGGCGGGGATGTCGCCCAGAGGGGGCGACGCCCCCTTTCGCCCCCCCGTGTCGCCGGGCCTGCAGGCAACACACATCATAACTTGTGAGGACGGCATTTTTTAAATTATTAATCAACATTAATCAACGGCTACAATTGCCGCCTCTGTTGACGTAGCAGTCCGCGAGCCCAACATCTATGCGCGAGCCTCAAGTGATGATGACGTCAATGATGACGCAACGGTAATTTAGGGATGTCTCATTTCTTAGGAGAACGTTCTTACCCCTAGCACCCTCCACTCTGTATTGAGGGCCAAGGGGAAGGGGTAGGGGTAAGGGGTGGAAAAGGGATTCAGCATTTATTTCCCGGACATCCGTAAGCTTCCAGGAGCTAAGATAGATGACTGCATCCAAATAGACAACTGAGAAAAAGATCACAACAATTCTGCTTTCATGTCTCCATTATAGACTAAATGCATAAATAAACTCACGGTTTTCCTCCTAATGTTTTCTTCTACTCCCCCCTCCACCCCTGCTGCCGATAGCAATACTCAAACTATGGTATTACTATGCAATGCACATCATTACAATAGCTTTTACCTGTTCCCAAATAAAATGCCAATTTCGCTTTATCTCCTCAGTGAACATGCTGCTTTCTTTCTTATTTCCAAAAGTGTTGATCGTTTCTTTCGCGGACATTTCCAAACTAACGCGTCTTGTGTCGTTAGTGGTTGCTAGCATAGACATCTTATACATAGACGGAGCATCGAGCGCTACTGCCTACTGGCGCTGACGAGACGCGGGGCCGCCATCTTGGAGTGGTGATCCGCTCCACTCAGTGTCATTCGTCAGCGCATATAATTAATCATACCTCACTGAATACCACTGATTTTCACGCGTTTTTTTGTCATACGTGTAGCTATGATAAAGGACACATGTTTTGGCGTGTAATATTATTTTCACAAAATATAACCAATAGTACGGTATAATGTTAAATCTTACTTGTGAAATGTAATCCCGCGATTTCTATTTTCGACCGTCCGCTCATTTGAGCAGGAATACGCTGAACACCAGCTCGGCATCCTTGTTTTCTTCTCCTGGCCATACGTGTCAACTGTCAATCTATGCTGCTCCCCTCCCCCATCACCACTCCAAGATGGCCGCCGAATTTCTCGCGCCACAGCAGCCAATGCTCCGTCTATAAGATGTCTATGGTTGCTAGGCTCCGCGGAGGCGGAAAGCGATCCGGTTCGTCTTTGCGACAGCGGCGCAAAAATACCGGTAGGCTAATACCACTTTGAAACGCTAGGGTGGGAAGAGTTGAAAGGGTGTCTACAGCCCCTTTAACATGTGGTTTTACATACAGGCTACCGATAATATTGGATAATCGAGCCGATACAACAACAACAAATCGAAGGTTTAAATGAAGACTTCAAAAGTGACACATATCAGGTCTATATGGATAGAGCTAAAGATAGTGGGGAACAAAAGATAAAGAGCTGAACAGTAATTGTAGAAACAGACAGACAAACAAACAAACAAGGCATAAATATGCCCAAACAAGGTAAAAAAAAACAAATAAACAAACCTGCCCGTGGATATGATTGGTTGACGGTGCAGAAAGCATGGGACGATGTGATTGGTTGAAGCGTCCACAGGTAGGACATATCACGTGTAGCCTGAAGTCAAGGGGCGGAGCCTTTTGTTTCGCAAACTGCCTCAGGCTTTTGTGTCGCTTTATTACATGCACACACATATATAATAATATATATACAAGTGATAATAAAAAAAAGCCTTTAACTTCGATACTAAGGCGTCTCGGTCGCTCTTGTTTCGCTTCAACTGTCGTCTGCCCCACGACGCGGTCTGCTGCTACCCTGCAGACATACCCATAGAGGAAGTACCGCTGGGGGGACGCTGCAGTGCATGCTGGGGATCCGACGGGATTTTGCTTCATAGACAACAACCACCACCTTCACGATCTTCATGCGTACCAAGGTCAGTTACACAAACAACAACAACAACAACAATGTCCACAATGCGAGGGGAACGCGCGGTCGGTGTTGTCGTGTTTAACGTTTTTTTCTCCCCCCCCCGCATCTTCAGACCAGCGAAGTGTTCAGATGGCCACTAACTCCAGCCAGCTTTTCTCTGTCGTGAACGTGTTTAATGAAAGTCGCCAGCGTGTCATCACAGGTCAAACTGTTGTTGGATATACATGGTTTAATACACGCCATACCCACTTTGTCTGGTGTAAAGTTGGGGCGCGTTTATAACATGTGACCCCCCCCCCCCCCCCCCGTCTTCCTCCCCTCGCCATCATTTAGCGCTAGTACAGTGGCCTTAGCGTGGCTTTTCCTGCGAACGACGTATGGTTTGAATGAGTGAACACAACAACAACAACAACAAAAAGATATCGTGTGTGTGTGTTCGACGCGACCACAAGACAAAGGCGTGTATGCCCGTTGTGTAACGTTGCAGCAGACACTATGGGAGATGAGGTGAATTTTCCTGATATACATTTACAGGTTGTTCTCCTTTTTTCTTGTATTCATCGTATTCACTCATTCTTTGCTTCTGTGCCATGAGAGAACATTTCTGTGTCTCTCCTGTGAACTATATAGGGACATGTCTGAGTGCCTCCTGGTACATTAAGAGGCCCCCTCATGTCCTTGGAAAATGCTTTCATCTATGTGCTTTGGAATTTGGGGTCATTCTTTGGCCGTAAATCTAAATATTTTAGGCGTACAGACTTCCGGACGAGCCAAGTATGGTATGGCTCAGGCCTATAAGATGGTGTGCATTAGAGAGGTATAGGAGATTCGGACCCAATTCAATGCATTGAATGTCTTCCCGCTTGTGTTCTCTGTAAATAAAGTTTTATACTCAGACGCTAGTTGGAGCGGACCTCCATCATTTCATCATCCACAGACCAGCATTCTGGCAGCCGAGAAGAATACACCACAATGTACAGAACATTCTGCTATTCAGGAGCGGGAGACAGGTTATAGTGATGTACAGAGTATTCTGCTATTCAGGAGCGTGAGACAGGTTATAGTGATGTACAGAACATTCTGCTATTTAGGAGCGTGAGACAGGTTATAGTGATATACAGAACATTCTGCTATTTAGGAGCGTGAGACAGGTTATAGTGATATACAGAACATTCTGCTATTTAGGAGCGTGAGACAGGTTATAGTGATGTACAGAGTATTCTGCTATTCAGGACTGTGAGACAGGTTATAGTGATGTACAGAACATTCTGCTATTTAGGAGCGTGAGACAGGTTATAGTGATGTACAGAACATTCTGCTATTTAGGAGCGTGAGACAGGTTATAGTGATGTACAGAACATGCTGCTATTTAGGAGCGTGAGACAGGTTATACTGATGTACAGAGTATTCTGCTATTCAGGACTGTGAGACAGGTTATAGTGACGTACAGAACATTCTGCTATTTAGGAGCGTGAGACAGGTTATAGTGATGTACAGAGTATTCTGCTATTCAGGACTGTGAGACAGGTTATAGTGATGTACAGAACATTCTGCTATTTAGGAGCGTGAGACAGGTTATAGTGATGTACAGAACATGCTGCTATTTAGGAGCGTGAGACAGGTTATACTGATGTACAGAGTATTCTGCTATTCAGGACTGTGAGACAGGTTATAGTGACGTACAGAATATTCTGCTATTTAGGAGCGTGAGACAGGTTATAGTGACGTACAGAATATTCTGCTATTTAGGAGCGTGAGACAGGTTATAGTGATGTACAGAACATTCTGCTATTTAGGAGCGTGAGACAGGTTATAGTGAAGTACAGAATATTCTGCTATTTAGGAGCGTGAGACGGGTTATAGTGAAGTACAGAATATTCTGCTATTTAGGAGCGTGAGACAGGTTATAGCGAAGTACAGAATATTCTGCTATTTAGGAGCGTGAGACAGGTTATAGTGATGAACAGAATATTCTGTTCTTAGGAGTGTGAGACAGGTTATAGTGATGTACAGAACATTCTGCTATTTAGGAGCGTGAGACAGGTTATAGTGATGTACAGAACATTCTGCTATTTAGGAGCGTGAGACAGGTTATAGTGATGTACAGAACATGCTGCTATTTAGGAGCGTGAGACAGGTTATACTGATGTACAGAGTATTCTGCTATTCAGGACTGTGAGACAGGTTATAGTGACGTACAGAACATTCTGCTATTTAGGAGCATGAGACAGGTTATAGTGAAGTACAGAATATTCTGCTATTTAGGAGCGTGAGACAGGTTATAGTGAAGTACAGAATATTCTGCTATTTAGGAGCGTGAGACAGGTTATAGTGACGTACAGAACATTCTGCTATTTAGGAGCATGAGACCGGTTATAGCGAAGTACAGAATATTCTGCTATTTAGGAGCGTGAGACAGGTTATAGTGAAGTACAGAATATTCTGCTATTTAGGAGCGTGAGACGGGTTATAGTGAAGTACAGAATATTCTGCTATTTAGGAGCGTGAGACAGGTTATAGTGAAGTACAGAATATTCTGCTATTTAGGAGCGTGAGACAGGTTATAGTGAAGTACAGAATATTCTGCTATTTAGGAGCGTGAGACAGGTTCTAGTGATGTACAGAACACTTTGTTCTTAAGGCTGAGATGGGTCACTACAGGACAACACCATATATGGAGGCGATGGACCACAGAGCACCAGATAAGGACGGTTGTTTGCGCCTAGGAAGAGGAGGTGACATGTGATTTATGGATGCACAACATAGAGGTTGGAGCATAACAGCCACAGATGCGTAGGAATAGTTAGTTATTTTGCAAATCAACTCAGGCTTTGTGGTGGTTACTTATTCACAAGTGATAATAAAGTCTTTATCATTCAAACCTTCGGCTTTCTCAACCTCTCTTATTTTATTAAAGTGTTGTATTTTATCTACGACAGGGTCACTTCAAATATCCGATACAGATACTTGTAGTAGTGGAAGTAGGCTAATTATCAGGACCGGTGTTTCTGTTGGCCCCAGCTGGTACCGTGGGCGTTGAGATGCTTAGACACTGCGACGGGATGGTGGCTTTGGCTTACAATCGTTACTGTTATCGCGCGAGACCAGAAAATATATCGGAAAATAACGAGGAAGTCGGTGGCCATGTTGCTCACAATCATGATTACAACCATGTATAGTAGGAATAGGTGAGACTGGGTTTCACAGGAAATGGGTCTATTGCCTTCACAACACACTATTTATTGCCATTTGGTTGCCGTATGTTGCAACTGGGATGAGTTGAATGGGCTGAATGGTGTCATTCATTTCTGTTCGCCCTAACCTTTCAGCAGAGGGGTCAAAAGTGAACAACCGGTTCTCGAGATACTCACCTGTAGCATCCACGTGGTTTATTTAACTTGTGCAACAATCTCACAGGTCTTTCTTTTGTTTCTATATGACAGCTGTTGTAGTTGTGGAGATGTACTCTATTGACTTTCTGTATGTTGTTTATGTTCCTGAGATAAGTATCTCAACGGCTTAGAGATACAGATGGGGCTGACGTGGCCTTATCAGCGACTGCAACATGGCTCAAAATAGATTCCTATAGATGTAGTTCTGGGTTACAAAGCTACATTTTCATTGACAGTCACAACGCTAGGGTAGTTTCCAGGGACTGCCAGAAAAGGGAATATAACAAAGCATCACTCTTTCCAGCCTAATGGTTAATATCTTCCTTAAGAACGATGAATGAAAATTATGTAAGCTATTATTTGGCTCTTCGAAGAACAATTTCAAGTTATTACATTTTTGATGGCTGCTAACTGAAAAGGTTCTATGCATCAGAATGTGTCCCTTGAGCACATAGTGTATTCTGCTTCACCGTTTAATTGATTTGTGGTGAGGCATTGACTGTTTAGTTGATTTGTGGTGAGACATTGACTGTTTAATTGATTTGTGGTGAGACATTGACTGTTTAGTTGATTTGTGGTGACACATTGACTGAAATCGTCTAGCACAGGATTTCACAAACTGGGTCGCAACCCGTAAGTGGGTCATAAGTAGCAGGGGACCAAGTGGGTCTCTCGACAAGTAGTAGAGTAAAGTCTCTCTCTCTCTTTTGAGGAATCACACTACTACTTGTCTCTAGGGATGGGAATTGATTCGATTTTATTGCTAGACGAGCTCTTCTTCTTGTTCTTCATGTAAATACTCCATTTGTTTTGGGCAAGTGGTGCAAGAGGCTAACCTGACTCCGCCACATGGAATGATTTGCGTTGGCTCAGCATTTCCATCTGGAATCGTTCCGTTGGAGAGCCTTTGGGAGGGGGCGAAAATACTGGTTGCTGATTGGATAAACCATCTGCCTATGTTGGTGATTAACGGGCCAAATCAACCAATCAGATCAACGAAGCGTATGACGTGATAACAGAGCGTTGAGGCAAGCTCATCAAGTAAACAAGTCGGTAGAAGGGCAAAAGCATCTTTTTCTCCGAGAAAAGCCTCCAGTGCCGCTTTTTGCTAATCTTTTAGAGAAGGAATACTCTCTAATTCTGCTAAAACTTGCTCGATAGCTGCACGCATCTCGATCACATCCGCGGAAGTCGCCATGTTGTTTAGACCAGGGGTCTTCAACGTTTTCCAGGCCACGGACCCCCAAACTGATAGAGAGATGGAGCGGGGACCCCCTACTTATATTGTGTAAAATTGTGTTTTATATTAAACTGGTCCTATAGTGCCATGTATAAATGTACCTTGTTATTGTGCATTCAATACTAAGATATTGAAATAATACACAGGTTCATATATTCATGTGCAAGGTACAGTGAGTAGGGTGGCCATGCCACTGCCATTCATAAACATAATGTAGCGTCCGCCAGGACGCGTTGGAAAGACGATGCAGTGTTGTTCAGCAAACATTTATTGTTGCAACAGAACAAGTTACTGTCGGCCGTAACCACGCCAAAAACAACTCCAACATAAAGTTAGCCGTAACTCTCTCCTAATGTTCCTCGCGCTCAACCCAGGCTTGCTCACACACACACACACGCGCACTCACACAGCCCTCATTCCGTCAAAAACTACAACACCACACCGGATCTAGCTAGAGCGGAAACAAAACAGGCACGCCGCACACACTTGTTTAAGAGTAGTAGACGTTACGTTTTGAGTGGATGGCGAGCGCGAGACGCCGAAATGGATGCCAATAATATTCTGAATGGAAAGTTTACTTTTAAAAAGTTGCCAAATGGTTCCATTGACAAGACCAAAGTGATCTGTGTGTTTTGTCGTTGTGAACTGAGCTATCATCGCAGCACGTCCAGTCTGAAATACCACTTGATGGCTGGAAGCACACAGCTGATGCGAATTCTCCGCCCCCCTCGTCAAAGCCAGGCGACAACTTGCACAAAGCAAGTCGATCCACTTTTCCATGTTGATAAGAGCATTAAAATGAGAAAAAATAATGGGACAAAAAGAAATCAAGGGACATTTAGAATTGATAAAAATGTGCGATTATTTGCAATTAATTGCGAGTTAACTATGACATTAATGCGAATGCAGCACTAATATATATATATATATATATATATATATATATATATATACACTCACCGGCCACTTTATTAGGTACACCTGTCCAACTGCTCGTTAACGCAAATTTCTAATCAGCCAATCACACGGCAGCAACTCAATGCATTTAGGCATGTAGACATAGGGTTGGGTATCGTTTGAATTTGAGCGATTCCGATTCCGATTCCTTGTTTCGATTCCGGTTCCTAACAATTCTCGATTCCGATTCTTTTAAGAGGCAGGGTAAAAATTTGTTTTAAATGAGCCAGCTATCCAACGGTCTTTCTGAATGAAATAGTCTGACCTTCATCAATTTTAATTCTATGAACTTTTTATGAACTTTACTATGAATTTCTCAGAGGGCTGTTTTAAACTACAATACAAATATCAAATCTATGAACTTGAATATAATAATATTATAAATAATAAATACATTTCGCAGAGGTACACTTTAACTTTATTTTTAACTCATGAAACATGTTAACATGCCTCCACTGATGGGCTAATCTGGAGCAGAATAGCCATTATTATTATTAATATGTCGAAACGACATATTAATAATAATAATAATAATAATATGTAAACAGAATGAACAGAAGATGAAAACCGGACAGATTTCCGCTGTTGTAAAATTAGGGACTGGCCCTTTAAGCCGCAGGCTCGTATGCGGAGTGGGAGGGGTAGAGTGAGTGTGTGAGTTTTTGGAGTGGATGAGAGAGAGGCACGTTACAGCGACCGGAGCACATAATGTTGATAAGAAAAGTACACAAAATAAATCAGTTTGATCCTGACCACTGTGCAGTCATTCACTAGCTGCTGTTGTTAAGAAAAGGACTCGCGGTAAAATGTAAACACTTCCGGTGGACGCTTCTTCTTTAGTGTTTGGCAGCTCCGGTCGGCGGGCTAGGAATCGAAACTAGGAACCGAAAGTTAAATTCTGCAACGATTCCGGGAGAATCGGAAAGCTAGTCCCGGTTCCAATCGATCCTCGATCCTCGATACCCAACCCTATGTAGACATGGTCAGGACGATCTGCTGCAGTTCAAACCGAGCATCAGAATGGGGAAGAAAGGTGATTTAAGTGACTTTGAACGTGGCATGGTTGTTGGTGCCAGACGGGCTGGTCTGAGTATTTCAGAGACTGCTGATCTACTGGGATTTTCACGCACAACCATCTCTAGGGTTTACAGAGAATGGTCCGAAAAAGAGAAAATATCCAGTGAGCGGCAGTTCTGTGGGCGCAAATGCCTTGTTGATGCTAGAGGTCAGAGGAGAATGGCCAGACTGGTTCGAGCTGATAGAAAGGCAACTGTAACTCAAATAACCACTTGTTACAACAGAGGTATGCAGAAGAGCATCTCTGAACGCACAACACGTCAAACCTTGAGGCGGATGGGCTACAGCAGCAGAAGACCACACCGGGTGCCACTCCTGTCAGCTAAGAACAGGAAACTGAGGCTACAATTCGCACAGGCTCACCAAAATTGGACAATCGAAGATTGGAAAAACGTTGCCTGGTCTGATGAGTCTCGATTTCTGCTGCGACATTCGGATGGTAGGGTCAGAATTTGGCGTCAACAACATGAAAGCATGGATCCATCCTGCCTTGTATCAACGGTTCAGGCTGGTGGTGGTGGTGTAATGGTGTGGGGGATATTTTCCTGGCACACTTTGGGCTTATTAGTACCAATTGAGCATCGTGTCAAAGCCACAGACTACCTGAGTATTGTTGCTGACCATGTCCATCCCTTTATGACCACAGTGTACCCATCTTCTGATGGCTACTTCCAGCAGGATAACGCGCCATGTCATAAAGCGCGAATCATCTCAGACTGGTTTCTTGAACATGACAATGAGTTCACTGTACTCAAATGGCCTCCACAGTCACCAGATCTCAATCCAATAGAGCACCTTTGGGATGTGGTGGAACGGGAGATTCGCATCATGGATGTGCAGCCGACAAATCTGCAGCAACTGCGTGATGCTATCATGTCAATATGGACCAAACTCTCTGAGGAATGTTTCCAGTACCTTGTTGAATCTGTGCCACGAAGGATTAAGGCAGTTCTGAAGGCAAAAGGGGGTCCAACCCGGTACTAGCAAGGTGTACCTAATAAAGTGGCCGGTGAGTGTATATATATATATATATATATATATATATATATATATTCTTAATATATGTATGTCTATTACATATGGAGTAATGTAACGAAAGTAATTTCCCCCTGGGATTATTAAAGTATTTCTGATTCTGATTCCTCGTTGATGGGACATGTTGTGACTGAACCGGTGCCCGGCTTGAAAAAGCTCCTGTGTGTCGCTGAATGTGTGCATTGCTGACTGAATCTTCTGCCTCCATTTATCTGTTGGATTCATGTTAATGTGTATTTAAAGACATTTCAATTTGTGGAAAAAATTGCGGGGGGAATATAAAAAAAAAGTCAAATCAACCAAAACTTTGAAATGACAGGAAGTCCTCTCTTCCATTAGTGCTAGCTTCATATTAGCGCTAGCTTCACAGCAGAGCGTTCAGGTCCAGTCAAAACATGCGCCAGCCGCTGTAAAAATATAAGTTGTGAATTAGAGGAGTTGACTGCTGGAAGTCAAATACGTCGTATTTAGAATTAAGTTGATATTCTGCTTTAGGGCCCCAAATATTACAATAGCCAAATTATCCTTCGGTAGTTTAGTATTCAAATATTCGAACACTATTCGATTACTTCGCTAGCACTTTGACACCTGCCGTCCAGTGTGACAATCGGCAAGACTGACAGACTTTAAACTAATTGGTTGTAATAATGTATTTACTGTTCTAGGGGGTTCTCCCCAGGATCTTGTTAAACTAACTGGTTGTAATAATAATGTATTGAAACTTCACCATGATGACTCCTTTGTCATTGGTTTGGAAATGCGCATGCGCAACTGTCTTAAAAACATGTGGGCGTCAATAAGAGGAATCGATAAGCTCGGAGGCATACGATTCCGATGGATCGGACAATTTTGAACCGGTTCTCAACTGGAACCAGTTTTCGATTCCCATCCCTTGTCTCCTTGATCCACATGACTTGTATGAATTAATAAGAGCTAAATCGATATATCATTCTTTTTTCTTTAAATGCTTCTAAGGATATTTCTTATTTCACTCAGTTAAATGATTTGGTAGGTCCTGGGCCAAAAGTACTTCCACAGGTGGGTCAAGGCATGAAAAAAGTTTGGTAACCCTGTTGCAGTACACTAGGGCTGCAGCTATCGATTCTTTTTGTAATCGATTAATTTAGCACTTTATTGATCGATTAATCGAGGAATCGGATTAAAAAAAAATTGCGTTTTTAAACAACCAAAACAAATAATGCATAACGAAAATTATGTGGCTGTAAAATGATCAAGCATTTCAAAAAAAAAAATAAACAGAGGTATTCATTCCAACTCCAAAATTTGGCTCCAAAACTAAGCCCATTTATTAAGTGCCAGTGAGAATTTAACAACAATACAGTTAAATCAACTTGGATAAAACATGGATAACATTTAATACAAACTTAAATAGTAAAGGCCATTTGGCCTTGGTTTTGTTTGCTTAATACAACATTACAAAAAAAGGATTGCACCTTCTGCAAATTACTCACCTGAGAACAAAGAATGGCGAGTGGCTTATTGCTTTTCTAAAACGGTTACTACGTCGATCTAGCAAGATTTCATGAAACAAAGGCACAGCAACGAAAAAGTAACTTTGTATTCATAGATAATCATTCTTCCGCCAAGAAATATATTCCCTCCATATGAATGGTTGCCATGCAACAACGAGACGCAGCCACTCAAACGCACTCAAACGCACCGCGCCGTCTCAATAACAAGCCTGGGCATGTGCGGCTGTGTAGTGGGACGCTAGTTGTAGCGTACAAAGTGTTTATTTATTTCACACTGTCTCTGTCGTTTACGGACATTCTGAGTCTGACTTTCCGCCATCGCGCCAACTAAATTCAGAATGAATGACCGTGTATGACGCGCTGGTGTGCTTCCTGAACAACGGTCCGTGTGGAACAATCAGATCCCTGCACATAGGCGCGTCATAGGAATTTAACGAGGCTTCGAGGCAGATGTTTCGCCTCGAGGAATTTTCATAATCGAGTTAATCGAGTAACTCGATGAATCGTTGCAGCCCTACAGTACACTAATGAATAATGAGGCTGTTAGTGTGTACATTTCAGGGGCAAACCTACCGCTAACTGAACCACAGTTTTCATTGATTCAGAATCGTACCTGGAAAATAACAAAGTTACGGTCTATGGTCTTCGGACTTGCAGTCAATGTCCATTCCTTGTGTCCCGACAGAATTGGGAGAGACGGTTTTAAGTATGCTGCACCTTCCATATGGAGCTCTCTGCAGGAGGACTTGAAACTGAAGGATGTTAGTTCTCTTTGACAATATGTTCAAATGAAGGACTTAAAACTGGATAGATCCAGGCAGTGTCTGTGTTTCAAAACTTAAACTCTTCACATGAATTTTAAACAGTTTCGTAGTTGTATGCCTAAACAGAGTGTAGCAGTCTTCCCTGCCACACGCCACATAAGTTTATATGGTTGAGAAATCCATTTTTTGGAAAAGGCAAGCTGGTACAAGCCGAGCAGGTTAACATGCTGTCATGACAGTGGCTCACTTCTGAGTTTGTGTGTTGATAGCTGGTTTATCCTGGGTGCCATGATTGCTCATGCACCACAGGTGTGCAGCCTCACCCAGCCCAGCGTCTAATCAGTCTCACTCAGGCCAGGTGAGACTATCCATCACACACACACTCCACACCGAGGCTGCTGTATTTTATTTGTTGCCTATGTATTGTATTGTTGTATGCAGTTTTCTTTGCCAGGTTGCTATTGAAAATTTGATTTTAATCTCAATGAGTCTAATCTGGTTAAATTAAGATTATTATTATTATTTTTTAAAGTATTCTCTCGTTTGGCTCTTGTCGGAGGCGGTCGCATTTTTCTCTCTCCCTCCTTCCCCTTATCTCCCAGCTTTGCTCTCTAGTCCTGTCTTGTCCTGTCCTGTCTACTCTATACTCAAGAGACTCTCTCTGCACTGCTCTCCAAACTTAAAGTCATGGAATTGATCAACTGGTCTCTCAACACAATTGACACCATCTTCTCAACGAGAAGACCCGGTTCGGGGGACCCATCCTGCCCTTCTGGAACAGTGGTGGCCGGCTACGCGATGGACTCGTGGGAGAAGTGGAGGCCCATGTGCCTGGCGGCCCTCTCTGTGGAAGACATCGAAGATTAAGCTTTGCCCTGGTATTTCGACAAATTCAGGGATCGGTGGCTGTTGCCCAGAGCAGCCATCGGGATATTAAGAAACTGGTGGTAGCTGTCCAAGGCCCCTGAACGCTGCCTGCCATGATCGAAGGACTGGGCAGAGCTGTCGGCACTCAGGCGGGGACTATGAACCGTTATATGGATAACATCGTGGATGTGAACCGTATGTTGGATGGCATTATGGGGATGCTCACAGCTCTGCAAAGACCAAACGGAGACCATATTGGACAAATAGAGTAGGTCGAAATTGGATCTCTACTCTCCCCAAAACCAAACATCCGCAATCTTATCTTTCGGCCTCCCCCCCATCCAGCACTTGCCTCGGCCAAGGCCACTGCTGGAACACAACAATCCCCCCAGAGAACGATGTGGTGAGACGCTCTTGCACCCCCTTCCACCCCCCCCACGGACACCTGGTTGTTGACTCTCTCTGGGACCTGCATCTCCTCATGTTGTGCTGTATTTTTTTCTCAATCGGTGTACTTGTTGCACCAAGTGCAAACCTACTTGGCGAATAAACTTGATTCTGATTCTGATAAAGCTATGATGACTGTGGTTTGTTCAAAGTTTGGCTTGCAGTGTTTGTGACTTCCACCCTTCTTCATCCTGTCGCTGTAGTGTACGAACTGTGGCGGGGGGTCGGGGGTCAAGGCCTGGTGTGTGCAGTGTGTGGAGACACTGTGCCAGGAGTGTGTGGAGGCCCACAAGAGAGTCAAGGTGACCCGATCCCACACCATCCTGAACCAGCGCCCAGGTCAGTCCCACACACACAATAATGTATTTGCTTAAAGTGGAAATGAAGCAATGGGAACTGTGACCAATTTTTGTTTGCTTTTTCATTTTTGGAAATACATGGATTTTCATTAAACCTGAAATTCAAGTAGTTTCACTGGAAAATGACATGTTGATAACGACTTTCGCCACTAGGGCGCGGCCATGTTTTACAAATGCAGGCCCTACGTCATCAGAATGGTTAGCGTTTGTTTGTGGATGTTTTAGCCATTAGCTTGCCATTAGCTTCCTACTAGCTTGGTCGCTAACTGTCAAATAAACATGGCAGATCTTGGAAAAAGAACAGGGGGGTCATTTTGTATTGCCCCTGGCTGTTCAAACGAATATTATCGGGTAAAACAGAGCGGTACATTAGTTCATTTTCTTGTTATTCCAGTCAACAAGCCTAAACTGCTCCGGAGATGGTTAGCTGCATTGAAACGCCTCAGCCCCCCAATGGGACCAGGGCAGAGAGTATGTAGCGACCACTTTATAGAGTCTGATAATGTCGAAGAGGGAGCTTTTGCTGAAGATGGGAGATTTGTTCGCCGTCCCACCAGTCGCCTGAAGCCAGATGCTGGCCAACAATTTTTAATTTTAGTGGCTATAGTGCTGGAGACACGGACAGACCTGTCACATCGGACCCGTCAGCCGCTGCTCTTATGCGCAGAGACAGAGCGCAGAAACGCGCTTGCCAGGCAGAGGAACGAGAGGTGTACTTAGCTTCTACTACTATATGAGAAATTGTCAATTTGTGATTGTCCTGCCAAGTGGGTATGCGTTTGGATGAGATGTCCCAGGTTCATTTCCTGGCAGCAGACACTCTCCATGTCAGTGGACATAGGGACACAAACCCCACATAAAGCACCACCGATTGTTTCCTGTGCGCTCAGATACATATCTCTCTCGTTCATCTATTTCTCCTCCATAGTCAGGCTCTGTGGGGGGCACTAAAACTCCCACTGCTCTTACTGGCTCAAAAGCATAGGCAATTGGATGCCTGCCCTCATTGGTGGGTCTACCCATTCGTCCATATCATTTTTGTTGAGGCAGTAAGCTAACTGTAAGGCTATGACAGCCGCTATGTAAACAACATAGAATGTTGTACCAACCATTCTCGTGATGTCATCATGTTCTGAAAACAAAGATGGCGGCGCACAGGCTGAAAACATTATAATTAATGCAACTTGTTTGTGCTTTATTCTGAATAACGGGTCATATTTCCGACTTTATTTGTATTTATGGTATATTTAAATATTTAACTCGTGCTATATACATCTATTTTAGTTGACTGCTTCATTTCCCCTTTAAGTATGCTTGGTAAACCTCAACTCATACTTTGACCTGATAGAAAAATGCTCTCTCGGCAGACGGCCAGCAGATAATACTTTCACAAACAAGTGACCTTTGTAATGGAAAAATGCCAATTGTCTCTTTGTGCTTATGAATCATGAATCAGTAGATGATACTTGTTCACAAACAAGTGGTGATCTGTGTAGAAAAAGAAGGTTTCTGGTTCAACGAAAGGTCTCATTGCTAAGCCACACTGGCGTAACTATCGACGGTGCAACCGGTGCATTGCACCAGGGCCCAGACGCCGGGGGGTGCCCATGAAGACGCCGGGGGGGGGCCTTCCCCGTCAACAATCGTGCAGCACCCCCCCCCCCTCTCCCGTCAACAATCGCGCAGCACCCCCCCCTCTCCCGTCAACAATCGCGCAGCACCCCCCCCCTCTCCCGTCAACAATCGCGCAGCACCACCCCCCCCCCCCCCCCCCCCCCCCCCCCCGAGTCGACTCAAATTCTCTCGAATAATCACAGGGCTTTTTTTTTTAATGTGCATTATAATAACCAAATATAACATGATATAGAGGCTTAAGATTACAGGAATACCATTACATTATATCAATCATAGAAATTAGAAAATAATTATTACAGGAGAACTAATGCTTCACGAGGAGACGTGGATTTATTTCATGTTGAATCTAACGTGAGACCAACATTAAAAAAAAAATAACATTGATGGGTGGGAAGTGTGAAAAAACTGTCTGGACCATTATTGTAAAAAGATCTGGTCAAGCTGTGCTTGTAAACTTAACTCAGTCCTGTTTTGTATGCAATGGATTTGGCGTGATTGTATGCAACGCAAGGACGTAAATCAACAAAATTACGTCAAGAACTGTTGATGGATCCATCACATATTGATCTTGTCAAACCGAGTTAAAGTTGAAAGATATTGGATATTCACGCTCTATAATAAAACATTTTAAAAAAGCGCTGGGGAGCTATTGGGCAAATAATCAATTGAACTGGCGAATAGGAGTCGTCAAGTAAGGTTGATTCATCGGTGTCCAGAAAACCAGAAAGAGTAAGGTTGATTCATCGGTATCCCGAAAACCGGAAAGACATGGGACATAAAGGATGTTTTATCATTGATTATCATTTTCTAAATGACTTCACATTATTTACCTATGAGCATGTGTTAGTACTATTCTAATTGCACTAGGGCTGAACGATTAATTGCATTTGCGATAATATCGCGATATGACAAAACGCGATTTTCTAACCGCAAAGGCTGTGATTTGATTGGTCACGTGACTTGCGAGTGAGCCGAGCGGAGCAAAGCAGAGCAGGAGAGACGCTGCGCTTTAACCTGCTGCACAATGGCCTCAGGCTCGTTAGAAGAGCGCACAGCTGAAAGTTGTTTTTGTTTTTTTAAATGTATTTTATTTATTAATCCGCACTTCCAGACCGTCACCGGGGCTTCAGAGTAATGTGTCCGATGAGAGTAGCCCTCTCTCAGACACACGCCAGCTTTTACCGCTGTTTTATTCCATCCGCACTTCCAGACCGTCACCGGGGCTTCAGAGTAATGTGTCCGATGAGAGCAGCCCTCTCCCGGACACACACGCTAGCTTTTACCGCTGTTTTAAAAAAAATGTATTTTATTTATTAATCCGCACTTCCAGACCGTCACCGGAGCTTCAGAGTAATGTGTCCGATGAGAGTAGCCCTCTCCCGGACACACACGCCAGCTTTTACCGCTGTTTTATTCCATCCGCACTTCCAGACCGTCACCGGGGCTTCAGAGTAATGTGTCCGATGAGAGTAGCCCTCTCCCAGACACACGCTAGCTTTTACCGCTGTTTTTTATTTTTATTTATTTTATTTTTTTAAGAATACAGCTAGTTAAGAAGCAGATGTTATCATAGCAAATTATATCATAGTAGGCGTATAAAAAATGGGCAGCAGCCAAATTATTTCCTATAAAAAGGTCTGCCAAATGTAAGAACAATGACGAATCCTGGCCACGGGACTCCATCGAGGACGTCTACCAGACTTTGTGGACAAAGAACATAAAGACCCAGGAATTAGAAGAAGAGTAATTTTTTCTCAAATCACATTGCAGCCCATTAGAAGCAAGCCTTATCCGCCTGTCCACCGAAGGGGGATTCCTCCCATAGCCCTGCTATGAAGGCTTCCAGCTGCGGACAAAACAAATAGATAATTTTGGCCAAGGTTAGAAAGGGTTTTCTCTTGCTCCTCTGCGACTAGCATTACCGTCCCAGAGGAGAGAGGTATGAACCATGATCAAAAAGTCCCAAGTATAGCCATTCTCACAGAATATGTACTCGCTGTTTTTGTCTTTTCTTTAAGGTTCTCACCGATGGCATTTTATTAATCATTTTATTCTGTGCCGTATTTCTTTATATTGATCTTTTTTTATGCTTTTTGCTATGTTCCAAATTGTAATCCAGCAAATAAAATGTATAAACTCCATTTTCCATCAGCCAGTGTATTCTTATCCTATGTAGGATTCAGACCTTTTACGATAGATACGGTAGAGTAGGAATGAGCATTGTGGATCTAAGAGGTTACTTAGTCACCAATGAAGAAACATATTCCGAGAGTTAGATATATCCAAACTCTTAAATAATCTCAGCAAACTTCCAAGTGCATAGGGTCCCAGGGGAGAGCTATCAGACAGCGGGGTAGGCGTCTGGTACATACAGTAGTTAGGGGCTGGACGACTCTCCCCACCGACCTGTTAACAACCGTTACTGGACAACAAGTTTCACATACAGCCGCCTCTCATGAGGTGGTTTGGTTGACGGATCTAACAGAGTCGACTTGGAAAATTCTGAGTCGGGTACAGCCCTAGTATTTTGTCCAAATGGTGAAAATGAGACCTAACTATTATGCCCTTAACTCCCACTAATAATACAAATAGAAATATATATTTTTTTAACTTCAGCACTTATTCAGAATTTCTTGGGTTACTCCAATTGTGTTTGATTTAATTGTTGATTGACAACCTCAACTGGGTCACTAAACATGTCTGCCTTGACTGAATATACTAATAACTGTAGGCCTTGTTTACCCTAGGCCTGGTTTACCCTAGGGTCAGATTAACCTAGCCCTGGTTTAACCATGCCCTGGTTTAACCTAGCCCTAGGTTAACCTAGTCCAGGCTTAAGACCTGTGTTTGTCTGTGTTATGTCCTCATAGCGGACTCCCCAAAGCTGGATTCTGCATCCAGGCCCAGGTTCTGTCCAGTCCACCGGCAAGAGGTGCTCCAGCTCTATTGCTTCACCTGTGACCAGCTCACCTGTCGAGACTGCCAGATCATGAACCACCGCAACCACCAGTGTGTATCACTTCACTGACTGTATAAGGCAGATTGTAAATACAGAACTGCTTGTTGCGGACCAGGTGAGGGCCGTGACTTATTAGGTTTGACCCCTTTGCTTCCTCTTCCCACATGCACCTCCAGTTTCCAGTTCGTCCACGAGGCATACCAGAGCATCAGGAAGCAGATGTACCATGTCTTGCAAACCGTAGACAAGCACACAGAGACGGCTATGAAGAGCATTCAGGACATGAGCTCCAGGTGAGACATCAGGACACTGGTGCCCCCTCTTTCCATGTTCCCCATCGGCACCAGAGTTGATTAGTTGTTGTTGATGTGGAATGACCATTGATGATCATGTGTTGAACAGATGTGGTTAAATTACTATTGGACGGATGTTGGGTGTGGTTTGAACCAGATGATGATGATGATGATAATAATAATACATTTTATTTATATAGTGGCTTTCAAGGTCCTCAGTCATAAAATACAAGTAAGACTAAAATATAAGACACATGGTTGCATCTTCAATCAATTAACATGTTTATCAATGGTTGAAATCGAAATGAAAGTTGAATTGTTTTGAATTCCAATAGGGCCAACGTTGAGTGTAGTTGGAAAGGTGTTGAAGTTATGTTTTGTCCATTTACAGGATGCAGGACATACATTCCCTGAAAGCCATATTTAAGATCTCAATTCAAAAAATACTGAAAAACTTTGTCCAACAATTTAAGCAGAGATTATTTCAACATTATGCTGAAGTCATGGTAAGACAATTATTTTCATATTTTCCCAAAATATAAAATTCCAACCTTTTTAAATTTGCAGATGGATGGTTTTGTTAGACAAGATAGGATAACACTTTATTAATCCCTGGAGGGAAATTCAGATGTTACAGCAGCAACATTGTGTCTGTTCCAGGCGATTTATAAATCCGAGGAGGAGGACCTCCAGAGAATGATGCAGGGCCTGTTGGAGAAGGTGGAGGACCACAAGGTGCATCCAAGAAAGATAGCGGAGGACGCGGACATCAAAACCCTGCTGGCCCACAGAACCGAGGTAGCAGACAATGAAACATCAACTGTATGTATATAGTGGAGCACGTGGATCATGCACAGGTAGTCGGGCAGGTGGCCCTCCCTGGACCCCACGAAGAACAACCTGTAAACACACACGCAGATGTTAGACATGCGAGCAATAAGCTGACAGGAAATTAACTTTTTGTTTCTTGGGCATGTAACGTTTCATCAAGCGGATAACAAATAAAAAGTTTTCAAGCATTGTGTATCGGTTTCCTGATGCCATGCATCACGGCGGGGGGGGGGAGGGTTGATTCAAATAAGATTTCAGGATACAAATGATCTAGAGGATATATTTGCTCAGTCCTAGCTGTGTAAAAATCACACAAATACAAAGCAACTGACACGACTCACAAACAAAACTTCTTTATTATGTAATAAGCGTCCATCAGCCATCCATCACAATGTATGACCTACACAAATACATTTATTGTATCACAACAGCACTCCTGAACAAAAGCCGCACTTTGTTAGCTGAGTGACACGTTATATTATTTACTATTTTAGTATTTAGTTCTTCATTAGACACTATTACCCAAAGTGACTTACAGAGAGTTCATATACAAGTCATATTGGAGCAGGTAGGGTTTGGGGCTTCTTGCCCTAGGATGCGTACAGGTAGACTGCAAACATCAAACCCAGTAAACTTGGGCTGGGAGTGGAAAACCCGAGCCACCACATTATCCTGCCCCTGTGTATTATGAGCTGAAGATGGGTCTGTTTGTCCTTTTTTAGATGGAAAGTTGGTCGAAGCAGATTCTGTGCCAGGACGTAAAGCCTCCTCCGTCCATGACCAAGGTCAAGATGATGATCAGCATGCCCAACTGGAACAACATTCTTGCTTTCGGTGAGTATAGTCCTCATATAAGAACGCTCATCAGTTGTGAGGACAACCTCTTCATATTTGAAATGCATGACACACTTTTGAGTGTAAAAATGACTCCCCCTGTGTTGACGGCTTGGCTGACAGCTTTAAGGCAAAGTTACAACTACGCCAAGTTGCAGAATTAGTTTCTCCATGTACCATGTACTACATGTAGCCCGACTGCAGCCATCGAGCGCTGTGCATTTATGAGTGTTCCGTCAGCTTTTGTATTCGGATGGGAAACCCTGCCATAATAAAGAATGAATGAAAGGTGCTCCACTGCCCGTGTCCTCTGTGGCTCCGTCTAAGAAGAAAAAAAGAAGCCAAGTGTCAATTCATAACTTTCACTCATGGACGACATTATGCTTTTTGAATTGATTGTTTTCTGATGTTGCAACATTGTTAAATTGTGTGAATGCGCTTTGTGGAGCACGTAACGGCGAGACACGGATAGTGACGCAATGAGGCAGTGGAGTGCTGGTGTTACACGACTGACAATCAGAGTGTATCAGTTTTGTTTTCATTTATTAAACTGTTTCCTCAAAAAAAAAGCATGAAATTAAATCGAACAGATAATCGGACAATGGATGTCTCTGACTTTTAAAGTAGTAGTTTAGAGTATTTTACATAATCTGATTGGGCCTAATGATCAGACGCCGCCTTTCCCTAGTTTATTACTAGCTGTTTATACTGTTACACAACGCCTTTTCTCCTTCTCCGGATTTCCCCAGATAAAGTATTGACATCACAAACATACGATACCAGATGTAGAAACAGATAAAAAGAGATATGATTAAAATAGTGATTAAAAATCGGCTGTCACCTTATTTATTAAACTGAACTTTAACTAATATTCCGGCACAAAATGAGACCATATGATCATAACGCATGTCCACCAAGTTGGACCGTTCTCTGGGATCAGTTTTCATTCTAGTCGAATGTAACCAAAGTTCTCAAAAACCGCTAATTATCTTATAACGCTAGCTGTGGGGGCAGATATTCATGTAAAATAAATTGCAATTCTATACCACTAACAAGGCTCAAAATCACACCACACTTCCACGGTAGCATAATGAGGGTCCCTACATGTAAAACTAAGCATTGAGAACTTTGTACGTTGTTGTGAGAGGCGGTTTCAAAGCGATGATGATGGAAAAAAATGAAACCCCTACTCACGCGTGTTCGTTAATGAAGCGATAGAAGAAGTGGTTTATCTTTAAGAAATAATCAGTTTTATTGTTAACACCAGTATAATGTGCAGCGTTTTACAGATATATCTGGGTCCCACTACGTTTCCCTGACCGAACAACAAAGTATGTGTGTGTCAGTTCGCGAAGTCTGAGCACACATATCTCTATCTCAGGCTGTTAAATACACACATATTGCAACCGTCATCACAAAAGGCTGGCTGTCTACGTTTCCCCATGTCATCCTCGTATTATCTGACTTCCATTGTTCTTTACATGTTCAAAGACAAGCCTGCCTGTTCTTTACTATCATATGATTATCACCATGTATTCTGCACATGTCACCAACAATGTACTCATTCTGATCATGTGGAGTTGCTTTTATAATTATATGCCTCTGCTTATATCTCATGATTCTGTCTTACTTCAGCAGAAAGGCCCCGAGGTTAGTGTGATCCAATTCATTGGTCATCTGATAGATCTAACATATAACCATACCTTCAACGTGTACAGACAGTTTATTAAAAAGAACGTTTATAAAGCCAGTACCTTCATGAAAATGAGCGACGAACGCCGTGCAACGTAATGAGCTGGAAGAGGCGTACACATGAGTCATTGAATCAGAAGGTGTGCAATCTAGTCGAAGGTATGCAAAGTGCGAACAGTGCGTGTGCATAGAGAAGAGAAGAGAATGGTTTGTGTTTGTGCTTTTCCCGGCTGCGTTCGTCGCTCGACTGGTCATGACTGTTTTCCAAAGATGGCGCCTGCTTGTTTTCGAGGAGATACTGGCTTTCTTTTTAATAAAATGTCTGTACACTTACAAAGTGTACAGACAAAGGGGATGTATAGCACAGAATAGAGACTCAAATAGGATTAAAAGAAACACTTAATGCATGTTCGGCACATGTCCTTTTTTGTTTTTGTTTTTTACAGTCCAAGTTGTTGTTGATCATCCTCGAGGGGATCATGACTTTGCATTTGTATGTAGAATTGTCTGTGGAGAGGGGGAACGTATATACTAGGGATGAGTGAGTACAGCAGTATCTGTATCTGTTAACCATATGAATTATCTGTATCTGTACTCGGAGTGGGCGGCGCCTAACCCGGAAGTGGGCGGGATTTAACCCGGAAGTGGGTTGGGTTGTCTTGAAATGAGCGAGGTTTTAACCGGTATGTTATTTTAAGCATGCAATTGATATGGGTTGATCAGAAATTATTTATTGCTGATTAGAAAACTATTTACAGGACAGCATCAGCATTGAAACAAAAACAAAACTCTGACGACCGGCAGGGAGAGAGAGAGAGAGAGAGAGAGTGTGTATGTATGTGTGTGTGTAGCTTGATTTCCAATATTTATACCACTACTAGCTTTATTTTTTCACGAAATACAGCAAGAAAGTGTCGGACACCGTGTGTGAAGTAAAAAAAAACTGGTTAGAGCCAGGCAGCCAGATGGCGGTTAAAAAAAATAAAAATAAATCTCCGACAGGCAGAGACGCAACGCGAGTCGGCACCACGTCTGAACGAACCCACGTTTACCAGAACTATACTGGTTCATAAGTAAGTACCAACCTAAGTAATAACAAACCTGAAGCTGAAGAAACCCTAAACATTAACGGAAAACGACCCGCGAACCTGAGTGACTGAGGGAGAGACAGAGAGCTGTTCTGTGTGTGAGTGATCAGAGCGGGACACAACAACACATCTGCATTGTGTAGGGGAGGGGCGCTGTAGCCTATCACAGAACGCTGACACAGTCAGCTACCCAATGAGGATTTTCATTCAATCCGAGCACGGATATTGACTCGTATTACTCGTATGATACTCGTACTCGGCAAAAGTGCTTTATCCGTACCGGATACTCGTTTCAGCTCAGAGTATCCAGCTCAACTCTAGTGTATACTAAGTGTGTGAATGAGGGGCCTGGCCATTTGACCTTTCTCGAATGGCCTTTGTTGAACTAATCAAGAGATAGAAGTGTCCTGAATGTTACAGCTTTAACGTCCATTTGGTCGGGGCAAGATCAAAGTGTGTGTGTGTGTGTGTGTGTGTGTGTGTGTGTGTGTGTGTGTGTGTGTGTGTGTGTGTGTGTGTGTGTGTGTGTGTGTGTGTGTGTGTGTGTGTGTGTGTGTGTGTGTGTGTGTGTGTGTGTGAGAGAGATATTAGGGGTCCTTTATGACTTCATGTGATAGCAAAGCTGTGTAGCTAATTTATTCAGCTGAATGGGAGTACACACAACACTCCTTATCCTGTCTGAGCACTTGTTTGTCTTTTATGTTGTCAGGCACATTCTATCATGACTTGCAAGCATGTGATTTGAGCATGCAAGCACATGCGTTGAGGCAGGATGCTAATGTGTGTGTGTGTGTGTGTGTAGGTAACGATCGGTTGCCGGACGATCGGAGCACCCTTATGTTGTATACATATAGCATGCATGTTAATTGTGTCAAGTTTTTGCCATGGTAATGAGGATGCGAAATATGTGTCCTGGGGCCAAAAATACCTCTACAGGTGGGTCACAGCATGAAGTGGCCATAGAGACTGATATCTGATATGCAGTATCACACCTGTTAATGTGTTGGTTGTTTTTTTACAGGTGAGCTTCAGGTGTGTCATGTTCCTTTCGCCTGCAACAAAGACATCTCTCCAGAAGTGCTATACCTAACTGCTCCAAAACAGCCAGACACTGCTGGTGCAACCACTCTTACCCCCAGCGCAACGTCTCCAACCACCTTCACCAAGTCTTCTCATCTGCCTCACAAGCATCTTCCCCAAACCAGAAACGCCAATGACCCTGGTCCACCTGATTATTGGACCGAACATTTCTCAGTTTTGGGATCAGCCAGGTCTAATCAGCCTTCCTTTCCCCCAGGCCAATCAAATGTACGTAATGCTGCCCCCACCACACAGTCTTTACCCAGCTCTGATTTCCCACCAACATATCAGACCAAACATCAGAAGTGCAGCCAACAGCAGACCAGCAATGTTGATTTGAGCCATCAGAAGACCAGCAATCTCGGGTACAGCCAATCTAGCCAATCAAATATAGGTCAAGCCGCCACCACACAGTCTCTACCTACCTGCAACTCTCAACGGTACAGCCAAGCAGGGTCCAGTCATCCAGGAGCCAACTCCAGTAGGTCAGTGGTATACAATCCACGGCCTCTACCTCCCAACCAGACAGCCGAACGCACACAGAGCGGAGCGCAGACCTCTATGGTCCTGGCACAGCCAGCCAGCCAGCCATCCTACAGTCTAGGCGTCTACCCCATTGGAACTAACTTTTTCCCCATAATAGGTTCTGGCAACACAAAGCAGAACCAGGGCTCGACAACAGCAGGGCCAAATGGGAACTTTGTTATGGTTGGGGCACCCATTGTGTCTAAACAGCCCACGCTGGTGTTAAATAATCATTTGCCCCCAATAAACTGTTCACAGAAGGCCATCTCAGGCCAGCTGTCCAGGGCTTCTACTGACACCCATCCCATCCCAACCCATCCCTGCTCGGTGACATCATTCCATCAGAATACAGTGGTGCCATTGTTAAATCACACTACACCAATGGCCTCACCTAGTCCTGCTGCTGAATATAGCTCCAGCTATTCTAGTGGCACTAGCCATGATGCAGTGTTGCCTGTGAGAGACTTGACTCATAAGCAGATCCGTAAGGCCACCAGTGTCCCTAGTCTGCCGTTAACAAAGCCATCAAACCAACTACAGTCACCCCCAGCCTATAAATCCTCAAAATCTGTAGCTGTCATTGCGAGTAACCCGCTTCTGTACCAGATTATCTTGCAGTGTCCCTCAAGCAGTGGGGGCACCAGTGGCGCCTTAACCTCTGATCCTGAGCATACCCAGCCCGGCAATGACCATGACTCTGAGCCCAAAGCGTCCCCACCTATTCCACAGGAACCACCCCCCACTCCCAAGACGGTAAAGGCGCTGGCAGACTCTGCCTGTGACATCTCACCCAGCCAGGGTTTAGGCGAACATTTGCCGGCACCCAACATCCAGGAGAATGAACTGACCTCCACCGTGTCTGATACCAGACTCATTGAAGACATCCCTTCGATTATTTCTGAGCTGCTAACACTGTGGGAGGATGGAGGTGAGCTCTCAGACAGCGAGGATGTCGCAAAGCCAACGGACTTAGGTGTGCAGAAAACAACCCCCGCATCACCGGCATCCCTGCAGTGCGAGGACATCCACTCGGAGACCCATCGTGAAGCAGGAGGAACGGAGGCCACAGACGTCCGGCCTGATGTAACCAATGCTTCATCAGGAAGTGCCGGCTGCAGCAACAAGGAACTCGCGTTTGTGAAAACTGTGTCTGCCACATCTGTACAGTTGCGGCCCATGAGTGAGATGCTGAAGAACCTGGAACACAGCGCCACCCCCCTCAAAAGGAGACATTCTGCGCAGAAGCTGACAAATTTGAGAACCAGCACCGACTGTCAAAAACAACCTGGCACCAACCGGCAAAAAAAACATGGCCCCAACCGCCGAAAGTACCCCAGGACCAACCGCCGAAGAAAACAACCAAAGGACTCCGGTTCTGTGTCTTCCGAACCCTTGAGTTCTTCAGAGTCTTCAGCCCGTCCTGAGTCTCCAGACGAGGACTCAGTCAGTCTGGAGCCACTTGGTGATGAACCAAGCAAGAATGACATCAGGGAGGCTGGTAGTGGTATGGCATTAATGGGGGATCCTGGCAGTTTTTCGCCGGTGGTGTCTCTGGTCCGTCTGCCGATCTCATCGTTCATGCCCGGCCGCCCTTTGCCACGCTTTTTCATCCATGCTGGAGACAGGGAGCAAGAGCTTTACCTGGAGGAGATGGTCGAGGACAATGTGGTAGGAAGCATTCTGCCCTGATCCATCCACATCAAGGGGGGCATTATAGTTTAGTGGCTAAGGTGTTTGACTCCCAGCTGAAAGGTTCTGGGATCGATCCCCAATGCCTACCTGTAAAAAATTATCAAGCCTGATATTAAAGTGTCTCAGATGAAGAGAGAATCACAATCTGTATTGGCCAAGGATCCTTTCACTGTCAATATTTGTACATTAAACAGAAAATAAATTCTAGTAGTAATATACAGAGTTTCCTCTGCTGAATGGTGGTCACCTTAGACCAGGGGCTCTCAACCCTTTAGAGCAGGGTTTCCCAAACCTTTTTGTGACCCACCTGTGGAGATACTTTGCCCCGGGACCCACCACATATTTTGTGCAGTAAAATAAGCAATACATTCTTGTTACCATGTCAGAAAAGTGAGATAATTAACATGTCTATGTATTTTATTCTTCAATACAGTATTCCCCTTTTCAGTCTTCAAACATAGTTTTGATCAAATTAAATAAGACATTGCATGTTCACAATGGCAACCTGTGACCCACAATTCGGAAACTGAAGGTACTTCAAGGAATTTACCCAGAGTTCCTTGCTGTGTTGCAGTCACATGATGGTGACCAGGACGACCACCTGCAGCCTCTGTCTGCGCCCGGGTCTCCAGATGGCAACGAGGATGCCTGCGCATGTTGCCGCGCTCCAACCTGCGATGTCACCTGTTGTCATTGTGAGCGGAGCTTCCACACTGACTGCCATGTGCCCCCTGGGGTTCTGAATAGGTAGGAGTGTAAAGAGTAGTCCATCTTTATCTACAATCTAGGGGTGGCACGATTCCGATTTTAAATCAAAGATCGATTGAATCGATGAGAACAAAAGCAGGATTGACGGGATCTAAAAAAAAAATATTTAAACCTGTGTTTGTGGGGCTGTCATCTAGTGGCTCTTCTTTTTGTTTTTGTGTTAAACCGTTATTTCATCAATTTGGTGAAATATGTTTTTGTTATATTTTAAATAAATGATTTACATTTTACCATATGGCCTTGGTGTGGTACATTCCTAAAGAAATATAGTGGTTATATCACACATCCCATGAAGCCTATCTTTTTAAAGAAAAATTTGTTGAAGTTGTCGGGGCATAAAACCAATGATCTGTTGATCTTTACCAATCAAGACTCGATGGTGAATTGTTTTTAAAATCGAGAATCGAATCGTGACGTTAAAATTGAAAGTCAAATCGAATTGTGACACCCCTACTAGAATGTCTTGTGTAACAGCCTAAAGGTATTGGTTCAATGATCCATATTTTCCCCAGTGTCCACAGCCTATCCGTAGCCGTCCGTGAGCAAGATATCCTTATTTAACATTCCTGTGTGGTTATTTGTTTTAGTTGTTTTTGAAAGGACATGCATGCAACGTAATCAATAATATTTGTGGTTGAAATTGAACGCAATTGCATGTATGTGAAGTTGTGATTGAGACCAGATGTAGTTTAACATGGGGTAGTCCATGTTTCTGTTGCTATCTCACTGGTTCTGCTGGTTCTGGTTGTAGGCCAGATTGGAGGTGTTCGGTGTGTCAAGACCTGTCGGACCCCAGAGACCCCTACAACTCGGAGAGAACCTTCATACCATGCCTCAGCCTGCTGGACCAGCGGGTACGACGCACCACACACAACTACACATGACCACACACAAGCTTTAATTCTCTGATTTATGTGTATGATATACATATTTTCTCCTCTCCCAACAGAGGTGTGAACACTTGCTGCTGTGCCTGCTGTGCCTGCTGTGTGAGAGCAGCAGTACATCCAGGAATCCAGCAGAGGTCAGCAAATCTATTCTAACAGAACAAGCGTCAACACCACTAACCTGTAGTGCTAAACATGTTCTCAATAGCTTTAAAGCAGGGATAGTACTATTTCGTTCCCGTAGCCCTGAGTGCCTCAAATCAGTTGTGTTGTTATTGTCAGGGGGCTATCTGTATCGTTGCGCACAGCCCAGCGGAAGAAGAAACAGTCGGACAGAAATAGTGCTGTAGTAACTGCACTATTAGGCTCAATTCTCGTTTTTGGAATTCGCCTTTTTAAAATAGCTTATTCGAGTTATACACTAAATAGATCCATGTTTGCTTTATCTGGACGGTGCATTGAGTTGACTTGTAGAGCTAATGCTCTGGCACCTGGGAATTTATATCAGTGCGCTAATGCTAACCGGTACCGGGTACGTACGGGGGATCACTGAACCGATCCACAAAAAGGGGTCTCACTGCTCTTGTCTAACCCTGGGAAGGATAACAAAAGGCGAATGAGCCAAAATCCTGAACATACCCTTTCATGACGTATTGTATCTGAAAAAGTTGTCAACCCGCACATGTGCTTGTAGTCTACCTGTATATTGCAATAAGTGGTTGCCAAGTGGTGATTTTAGGATTCACTGTGTATACCCTTGTCTAAAAGTAAGGGGTATGTGGACAGTGTGAGGGGTGGTGGGACGGTCCAGGGCGAGCACCAGAAAATGTCCATTATTTTCAAATCTCAATGCTGACTGCTATTTGTATGTGCGCACACTGAGACTTTTGGTTTATGTGTGTAAATGTGTGCGTGTGTATGGGGGCTGTTGGTGTGTGTGTGTGTGTGTGTGTGGGTGTGTGGGTGGGTGGGTGTGTTTTATTTGTCAGGCTCTTGGTTGTGTCCGGGACCGGCTGTGTCACCTGCAGTCTCCTCCGTACAGAACCTTCTCAGAGCTTGTCTCTGACCTCCAGAGCGTGTTGAACCCCACGTCCACCACAGAGGTACCTACACCCCCTCAGCTTTTCCTCAAATCACAGATACCTCAATAAGTCACAATACTGGGTCTGCTCATATCCATGCAGAAAGCATAACTCAGTCTTTAGTTCACCTATTGTGCTCCTAACCATCCCTCTTCTGGGTTCCTTCTTAAGGTTTCTTCCCTTTTGGGTTTGAGGATTTTTTCTTTTCCCTCTAAAGGGCTTTGGGTTAGGGGGGTGTATAAAGTGGCATGTGAAGACTTTAGCTGTGATTAAGTGCTACACAAATACAACTGATCCTACCTTATTGCCTAAAGTAGCCTAAATAAACAATGTAGGCCTTTCCTTTTGCAACCCCTCAAATGAAGAACACTACAGCCGTTCTGTCTCGGCATAATATCTGCTAAACTTAGTAGGTCTAATTGGCTACATTGCTTGACGTATAGTTCTGATCGTAACTGATATGTCTCTTGATAAATACAGAGATTCATCTTCCAAATGCAAGACGTAATTTGAGATTAAACTAATATCTGTCAGTCTATTGTCTAAATTAGGTTAAACTAATGTTTTTCAGTCTATTGTCTAAATTAGATTAAACTGTCTGTCAGGCTATTGTCTAAGTTAGCACACCACGCGCTGTCATAGGGCTGGGCGGTATACCGACTTTTTACAACATATATCGATACAACAACATATAGGATGAGACAATACCGTTTATATCGATGTAGGATCAATAGGTAACTAATGCTCTGCGTAAATCCCATTTTGAGAAATTAACATACATTTTCAGCACATACCCACGATAATCTTGTATATCTCGAGAGCTTTCCATCAAGGTATAATTTGTGGTATTCCCCAAGTCCTACCCCAGGAAAAAAAGAGTGCATACATCCAAAATGCAGAGCCGAAAGAGGCGGATGGAACAGAGCAATACATGTAAACGCAGCACACATGGCCGATCGTCGAAATGAGCTTAACTACTACAACTTAACTACTCTGTCAGAGCAAGTAGGCCTGTTATTTTTGTTCTACTTACATTTTTATTGTTATTTGCACAGCTGTCTATTTTGTTAAGCGGGAGAGGAAAACCTGTAATTGTGTGGCTTTGACTTAAAACTGAACATTTAGCCCACTTCATAGAAAATACTGAGATACTGTATATATTGTATATCGCAATTCAGCCTTAAAATACAGATATATGATTTTTGGTCCATATCACCCAGCCCTACGTTGTGAAGGTCTGACAGTGTAGGGCAGAGCTAAAGGCGGAGCTGGGTGGTGGGGGTGCTACTAGTCGCACTCTTGCACCTTTAGCCCACCTCGCCAGTTGCTCCTTTATGAGCCTCCCTGTGTCTCCCCTCTCATTAGAGAGAAGCGCCTAGCATATGGGAGGGCCTCCAGCTATCTGCTCTGGTGGGCGACGAGACTCACCACTCCCTGCACCTCGACCCCAGTTCCCAGCGGGCCGGCGAGCCGCCAGCTTCCCCCCCCACAACAGACCGTGGAAGGGCCAAAGGTCAAAATGGGGATGAGCAGTCAGGAGCCAACGGGCTCAGACACTGAAGGAGACCCAGGGAGAGGTCCGGACGAGGAGGAAGAGGATCCGGCGGGGCCGAGTAGCAGCCCAAAGGAGAGGTTAAAGCACACGCGGGTGAGGTGGACGGTGCAGGTCGAGAGGAAGATGAAGGAAACCAGGAAGCGCCTGAAAGCGTTTCTGGAAACCACCGGCACACTGCCCATGAAGAAGAAGAGGAAACACAGCCAACCAGATGAAAAGGATTGCCTATAAATGCTAAATGGTAGTGAATCTACTTAAACCACATGTGTTTTGAATGTTGCTTTTCGTGTGTTGTTCAAGTGCCTTATTGAATTGAATCTATGAACTAATACCAAATGTGTTTAAATGTTGCTGTTCATGTGTTACTCAAGTGCCTTATCGCTGTGAATATATGAGCTAATACCAAATGTGTTTGAATGTTGCTTTTGTTGTCTAAGAGTTCTCGTATTGGATTATTAGCAGCAGCGCTCAGCTCATCTTCTTATGCTTACTGTGAATACCTATTGGATTTCTAGGGATTCTCTGTTATTTGTCATTGCTAACGCCTATAGCTTAGCTCCTGACCGCTCAAAGGTTTTCAGATTTGTCCAACATATTTGTATATGTACAAATATGTCTCCAAAACGTTGGAGGCACCCCCCCCCCACTTCATTCAAGTGCCTCACCTCACTTGACATTTTCGGTTAATGTAAATAGTGCGTTTTACATTATGCACTAATATATATATATATATATATATACACACACACACACACACACACACACACACACACACACACACACACACACACACACACACACACACACACACACACACACACACACACACACACACACACACACACACACACACACACACACACACACACACACACAATTTCCTGGGGAGCATACCACCGACTAGTTTCACTTTCACTATGCACGACTATGTAGCCACGCCCACTTGACAGTAATTTTCAATATGTCACCTAGAAACACAATGTGAAGCTTTAACAGTTTCGGTGGTTCTTGTTTCACTGGCGTTTAAATAATTCAGCGATGGGAATTACACTTGTTGAGCCCCCCCCCCCCCCCCCCCCCATCAATCCAGTTTTAGGACGATGGGCTTTACTGTTAAACTGAGCACAATAAGTGTGTGTGTTGTGTTGGACACACATTGCCATACGCATAAGTACAGTTAGCTCCATGATTTGTTATTATTCATTCGTTCATATAATTAAATAGTAAAATTAATGCAATTGTTGACATTAGTATAACCCAACATTGCGCAACGAACTGAGATACGGTAGCCTGACAAGGAAGGCATATTCTTTTTTTGATACGGGGGCCGTGGCATTGTAGACTAAACTTGGTAATAATCGTACTTGCATGTGATATATATATATATATATATATATATATATATATATATATATATATATACATATGATATATTTTAAACCTGGTAGGCCTATGTGTAATGTCTATCATTGATCAATCTTCGCTGTGCTGTGGTTTTTGCAGACTTAGCCCTTGCAGAGTGGTCAAACCACTACAAGTATCCTATTGTACATACACACACCTTAAGTGGTGGCTGTCACCATTACGAGTCATATTAGGCCTACTGTTACACGTAGACTGTACAACTGTTCAAATATGTTCACTTGAGTTCAGCCATTATTCAACGGTACTGTTAAACTATAACTATTTAAATGTATTTAAACTACAGCACAGCACTCCCCGCATTGTCTGCAGGAAATGCATTTTCTAAGAGATGTTTTGTACTGTCAATGTCTTATTTTACATTGTTTTGCACATTAACTGGTCGTATTTGTAGGCCTATCTGTATTCTATTGTTGTCGATGAGCCACGAACTGAAACTTGAGCTCCCAGGGATATGTTGAGTGTTAGTCTTAAATTAGGTGACTGGTAATCATCTTGTTTCAACAACCTTGTAACATGTTTGTAAGTGTTCTTGTCCCTGCAGCAGGGCACTGTCTTTGTGCCCTGTGTGCTGCTCCTGTACCCTGGAGACCAGGCCAACACATGACCACGCCCACACATGATCACGCCCCCATGTACTCGGTCTTAAATTGAAAGGAAAAAAAAGGCTATAGCAGTTCGGTGAAACTTTACGTATTTGAAATGCAACGTCAGTGAGCATAAAATGAAATGTTTTTTTTAATTTTTACCACATCTGATGTTTCTCAGTTATTTATTTCACGTTTGATATAAAATATCGGTTTTGCTCATTTCCTTCAGACTGAATACATTGCAGATGAGAAAGTCAAAGACGACTTTATTTGCATTGCCCTTATTCAGTCACATTAGGCCTATATGACCCCCCTAACCATAGGCTTAGATTACGGGGGGGACATGTCCCCACCACTATTTATAATTTGAATTTTGTCCCCACCACTTTTGAAAATGTGCAAACCAATTGCGACCGAAAAAATCCCCACATACTCAACCGAAACCGTCAAGTCTGAGTCCGGCCGGGCCCGGGGCTGAGTCCGCGGTCGGGTCCGCGGCTGGCGGGTCCGGTGCTGGGTCCACGGCCCCCCACTCCAGCCCTGGTCCCCACCACTTCAAAAACCAAACTGACGCCCTTGCCCCTAACCCTAGGGGCAACACTTCCCCTAAATACCAAGGAAGACACCTGAAGGAGCACTGCAGGGATGTTTAGGGTAATGCATTGACAAAACGTGAACCCATTTTTCTGAATTTTTACATAATCTTGGTAATTCAGAATAACAGGACATGATGTTACCAATACCTTTCTTACCTGTTTTGACCCCGAAGTGCCATTAGTCTTTTCCTAAATGCATGGAAATGAACGGTAACCTGCCATTTTATGCCCCATTTTTGGTAACTGAATTTTACCTATTATTTGCATTTCATCTGCGTCTTACCACATCTTACGTCGCAAGAGATAAAACAATTCCCCTCTTGATGGAGGTATGATTATGAATTAAGAACTGAGGTGAATTATGGTATGAATTGAGGTGAAGAAATAATATTGATTGTATTGGGCTTAAGAAATAATATTGATTTACGGTGACATTAACATTTTTTGTAGGCTACTGTTTACTTATTGATACAAAAATGTAGCTTGTATCGGTTATCATACTTGACATTGATTTAATGTGGTGTGTTCGCCTAAGTGCCCACTAGATGGCAGTATTGGCAGCACAAATGGCAACCTGTTGAATCTTGAGTACGGTGGATGGGTGGAAAAATAAATAATTTGGTTTTCTGCAAGCCATTGATTTCGAAGTAAACTTGTGATGATCCTTTCTGATTAATGGCGGCATTTTTAGTGCAGCCAAGGGGTATTTCTGAATGTAACGGTGGTGTGAATTATATTGCATTGTGACTATGTTAAAAAACAAACATTAACTTTTGTCCTTTGATGAACAGACTGTTGATTAGGAATCACAGTTTTCCTGTTTAACACACCACATTTGTGTTTCGAAAGAAACGACCACAGTTGTTTAGTTTATGGACAGTAGTTTATGGAGGCCATTGAAATTAACGCAACGCCTTAATTTCCCCATGGGGATTCCCTCCCTACCTACCCCCTCCCTCCCTAACTCCTACCTCCCTCCCTCTCTACCTACCTCCTACCTCCCTCCCTCTCTACCTACCTCCCTCCCTCTCTACCTACCTCCCTCCCTCTCTACCTACCTCCTACCTCCCTCCCTACCTAGTAGAGATGTTGACTCTTTGTGAGTGAAAACAGGACTAAATCATCTGCATACATGTATGGATGTATCCAGATCAACATACTAATCATGTCTCCCCTCAAATACCACTCTCTAGGACGTGGAAGAAGTGACCATTGTGCCAAATTGAATCAAAGGCTTTTTCAAAATCTAGAAAGCAGGAATATATATTTATTTATATATTTTGTTGTATTTTGTCTAATGTACGATAAGACGTAAAAAGACGTCACGTTTGTAAGACTAAACAGTATATTTAGGGTGAATATTTAGGAATGTTTTTGCCCAGGACCCACCAAATCAGTTGTGCAGTAAAATAAGCAATACATTACCATATGTATATATATATATATATATAGATATAGATATAGATATAGATAGATAGATGTATCATACATACATACTATGTATCTATGTACATTCTTCAAAACAGTTTTCTCCTTTTCATTCTTCAAACATCCAAATCAGACAGACAAGGCATGCATTCGTCTCATTTGCATGTTTTGAAAAAACCCAGCCGTGACCCACTTGATTCCCAGGGCCAGATTCAAGTATCTCAAGATAATTCATAAGTGTCCTAAGACAAAATGCTATCTTACGAATGGCTCAGATTGTTATTGTCTGACTAAATTATGCTAAATGATAATAGGATATTAGTTCCGAGGCTACTCATATTAACAATTATGCTTAATAATAATAATAATAATAATAATAATATATTAGTTCCCAGTCCACTGCTATATTAATAATTATGCAAAACTATAATAGTATAATACTAGTTCCTAGGCCACTTCGATATTAATACTAAATGATAATAGTAGGCCTATCATATTAGCTCAAAGGAAAACATGTCTAATTTCACATGGGTGAGGGAATGAGACAATCATTTTGGGAAACACTGGTCTAGGTAACTATAACCAAGCACAAATGCCTATCTGTTGTATATAATGTCAGCTTCTCTTCATAATTGCAATGTTTTCTATTTGTGTTGCTATTACATCTGAAGCGCTTCAGTTATTCAGTAATACCGATAAGTCATCAAGTCAACATTTGTGTGTTTTCGCGGAAGTGCATGGGTTGACCTACTTATCAAAAGGACTGCAGACTTTCCTAGAAGAGGTTTAATAAGCGTTGAACACCATCTCATCCTCTCATCTCCAAGATGAAATAATATGGACCTCTGCAACAATGTTCAAAAGATGACCATACAAATAATTCATTGATACAATACTTATGCTGTAGGTCTGCTCAAGTAGTTTCTCATGGTTCTCAAGTATCAAAAATAAAAATACTAAACTCTAATGGTTCATTCGCTCGTGATATCACTCTGGAAAAAACACATCACAAAAATTAAGTGAAATGTTTAGGCTACTTTGGATGGAATATAGTTTTATTAAATCCTTTAATACCAATTACTTTTACTTACTTAAGTAGCCTACTGGTGCTCAATACTGTACTGAAGCACAGTACCTGGTACTTGGGTATGTAGACTTAAGTATTAAGTACATTCCACCTCTGGTTGTACTGAGAAGTATGACTCATCCACATACCGTCGTACTGTACCTGACTCTTAACCTATAGCAGTCGTAACCATGACGCTCATTTTGATGATGTAAGATCTGATTACAGCAATCCCCATGAGATGGAGATGAATTTTGAATGAGGCACGCTATGGGACACACTACTATGGACTATGGACAATGGCTGAAGGTTATTTACAGAGAAGACAGGAACTGGGTCAATATGGGACAACGCAGTTATAAACAAGATGACACCAAGTGAGGCAAACTAAAAACAAACGTTTAATGCTAATTGTATACTGTACTTAATATAAATATCTGCCTGGACATTGGATTGATGATGGAATGCAAAATACCCCAAACTTCTCATCTGCACATTACAAATAGCCAGGTTTTGTGTGCACGTTTGTGTGTACAAAAGTACATTTTGTATATCTGAAAGTGAAGACTTAGAATTTGGGCCATTTGCTGTTCTGTGTAACCGTGCTTTTAAAAGTGTATGTTGTGAGTAGAACATGATATTTGTTTTGGGGTTACACGATTCAATTAAAGTCAGTAAAACGTGGAAGTGGTAATTTCATGATTTTATTTCAAACGACATGCACTCTGAAACAAGACACAGTTGACATTAGGTAGCTTCAGCCGTGTCTACCGCCATTTTGTATCCCCCCTGACTAAAATACACATACAAAGACAGCCCTTTTTAAAGCATGTCACTACCGCTATGTACAGTACTCAATAGATAGGCTACATACAAGAGTGAGTTGAAATACACGGTAAAATATCTATATTTATCGTAAACATCACCAAGGTACAGATGTACTCAGGCGTTTAAGATGACAATACAACACAGGGGACCACCACTATTTTGTTGTGTTTTCTAAACTAGTTTACCAATAGCCCTGTTGACAAAGGTGTAGGCACACACCAAGACCATCTGGGGCACGACCTCCTTGTCCTCCTCCTCCTCTTCCTCTTCCTCCTCCTCCTCCTCCACCTCCCCTCCCAGCACTTGCACCTCCTGCTGAGTAGGTAAGGGGCAACACTGTGGCGGGCACCTCAGTTTTCGGCGATCTCGGCCATGGAGCTGGCGTCTTCGTCGGCCGCGCTGGGCGTGGGGCTCAGGTACTCGAAGGCCTTTTGGCTCTGGGACACGAACTGCATGATGGGGGTGAGCAGGAGCTCCGTGGCAGAGGGCCTGCGGTGGGGGGTACCGGAAGGGTAGTCCTGGGGCTCCAGGTCCCCCCCGTTGGCCTGGCTGGGCGGGGCCATACTCGACCCTTGGGGGCTGGCGACGCTGCCTGAGCCCTGGCGCGCCCGGGAT
>JAOPHQ010001182.1:0-27500 GCA_030340625.1 Merluccius polli
AAGGCATTTGCGCCCACAGAACTGCCGCTCACTGGATATTTTCTCTTTTTCGGACCATTCTCTGTAAACCCTAGAGATGGTTGTGCGTGAAAATCCCAGTAGATCAGCAGTCTCTGAAATACTCAGACCAGCCCGTCTGGCACCAACAACCATGCCACGTTCAAAGTCACTTAAATCACCTTTCTTCCCCATTCTGATGCTCGGTTTGAACTGCAGCAGATCGTCCTGACCATGTCTACATGCCTAAATGCATTGAGTTGCTGCCATGTGATTGGCTGATTAGAAATTTGCGTTAACGAGCAGTTGGACAGGTTGTACCTAATAAAGTGGCCGTGGTGAGTGTAAGGTTTATGAATGTGCGACCAAGTATGCAGGAGTTATGAGCGTTACGGAATTTGGTCAAAAATAGCGCCACCTAGTGGTCTTCCAAGTGTGCGACTTGAACGTGACGTATAGAATATATAAGTTTTCACCAGCCCCGACAACTTTGCCAAATAAAAAAGAGTTTTCGTATATGTTGAGATAGTGCAAATTGCCGGCAAAGCGGCCCAAAAAGAATAATAAATAAACGAAGCAATTTCAATAGGGACCTTCCAGTTTCACTGGCTCGGTCCCTAATTAAACCCTTGTTCAACTGATTGTTTGCAGAATCAGGTGTGACCAGCCAGAAACAAACATCTCAATCTCCACGGAGGAGCACACATCACAACAGAGTGACAACGACCCGGCAAGTTTAAACCACTATGTATACCTGGGAAGAAAGTAATTAAAGAAAAACATATCTAGTTTGTCTTTCATCTCACACCACTTTTCCACATCAAAATGTATCCGCTGCAAAAGGTAGTCTTCCGCACACATTACAAAAAAGTCACACCAAGGCATGCCTGTAAGTCCCAGCTGCCCTATTATCTGGTAATAGTATGCGTGGATCTCCTTTAACCTATAACTACCATCTGACTGTTTGGAGATAGGGACATTCTTGGCATCTGCTCTTTGATGGACATTTTATTTCTAAAAGGCCACAGCTTGTACCTTCTTTGACCCTCCTATCTGATGATGTGCCGAGGTGTGGAGCATGGGGATTCACTACAAAGCCGACAGGGGAAATCAGATTACCTGTTATGACTGAATACTGCTGCGCTGCCACAGGCTCTAGCTCTATCCCTCGTCTCATTGCTTTGGTTTGCTTACTTGAAGTGTCCTTGAACCTAACAGCCAAGGCATCAAAGTCAGCCCTCCTAGAACAAATTGCCTTGAATACACTTGATGTAAGTCGGGGAGCCCGGGCAAGATGCCAGGTTTTATTTGTGTCTTGTTGTCTGGTCTCTCTTTCTAAGGCTACAGACTGGGATGGTGTAATTGCTATTTTCTGGAAACTACACATGTCTATTTCAGACAGCACAAGACAATAATTTGAAGGCTGTGCTGGCAGAGGGAAATCTGGAAAGTTATATGGCTGTCTGCAGATAATGGTCCTGGAGGGTCAATCAGAGGAAGCTGTAAAACAGAAGAAAATAATATAAATTAATTGCATTAAATTTTTCCTTTCTCTTTGTTTTTGTCATTTTCAGAAGCACGTGATCTAGGCAACCAGAGGAAGTGAGGACTCTTCGGGAAGCATTAACTGCGCACGAGCAGGAGATCATTAGTCTGAGGGTGAAGCTGGAGGCCAAGGACCGGGAACTCCATCTTCATAATCAACTTCAGTACAATAAGTTAAACCCAGAGAGCTTAAACACAAGCCATGTGCCTGATTATTTCCAGTACTGCACATGTTTTACTTATGACCAATTAACATCTTGTGTGATTTTTTTTCCATTCCATCTGACCCAAATGCACCACAAACACACATTCCGCTGGCATATAAACATGTTGATAACGAGATCTCAAAACTTACACTGCGCAGTCAATTGTTACTGACACTGATGAATTGAGACAAAATTTGGACCACAAAGATTTAGCCTTCCGCTTCCAGATTCGTTTACAAAGTGTCAGCACTTTGATAAACTCCTGGGTGGACTACATGTTTGACAGCTTAGGCAAATTGTCTGTTTGGCCACACAGGGACATCATTTCGGAGCATATGCCAGCTAAATTTAAGGAACAATTTCCTAACACCTTTGCCATTCTAGATGGCACAGAACTTAAGATTGAGAAACCAAGATCACTTGTGTTGCAGAGTCTTACTCCACCTACAAGTCTACAAACACCTTAAGTCTCTAGTGGCATGTGATCCACGAGGTGCAGTCATTTATGTTTCTACCCTCTTCACCGGATCCATATCAGACAAAGAAATCTTCAATAGGTGCAACATCATTGACATTTTGAAGGGGTGTGTTCAGTGTGGCTATCTAAATGTAGGAGATGGTTTGATGGTTGATAAGGGTTTCCTAATAGAGAAGGAAGTTGAGGAGATTGGCTTGAAACTTAACATTCCACCGTTTGCAAGAGCAAACAGACAGATGCCACATGCAGATGTTGATATGACCAAAAAAATAGCCAAGCACAGGGTCCATGTTGAAAGAGCTATTGCAAAGATTAAAAAGTTTAAAATTGTTTCAGGCAGAATCCCCATTACCCAACTCAGTAACATTAATCAAATATGGTATGTTGTCAGTATGTTGTCTAACTTCCAGCCACACATCATCAAATATTAAGGTGTACAGTATGTGAGTGGAGATCAGCTAGGGAGTCATGCTGAGAGGTCATGTTGACTTGTGCCAACCTGCAACATCCTATACATCGGAGATTTGTTTTATACATGCAATAAAGAATATATACTTATACACTGCCTCATCTCATTAATTTACCTGATGGCTTACCTGATGGCTTAGACCACTTCCTAGTAAGTATTTCTCTTCTCCTACAGTAAGCTCAATAGGGGGCCTGTTCACCAGGTAGCTGATAGGTGTTCCTGTCTGCCTTTTTAATAATGAAAGTTTCTCGTCTGTAACTGAGGTCCTGAAAAACAATACCCTATCAATACAAAGGTAGGGCTTTCATGTGCAGAAGTCTGTTGTGCATGCTACTTGGAAACCTCAGACCCCTAATGTTCTCACCTGCTTACTGTAGACCTATACCGACAGTCAATAGGCCTACGCCTACGATTTTCTGTTGCTTTAGCCACAACTACGGTGGAAATGGGCACAGCCCTGATCTTGTTACCCCTTGGCTTGTGCCATTGCTGGGGTAGGCTTGTGCAAGAGGATGTGCACGGCTCTGCATCTCTTGCTTTTGTAATAGCCAGGTCCAAGGCATAGACTAGACCTACTACATGTGAACAGTAGCCTGGCGCGCTAAAAAATAAGAGCGTGAGTGGTCAGACGTCTCGGTGCAAGCTATTCCACAACGCGTATGTACAGTATAAGCGGTTTGATTTATAATTATTAGCATATATAAAGAAAATCACTTACCCTGCTGTGCAAGAACATTGCTGCTCCTTGATTGTTTCGCCTCCGGGGGTAGTGCTAGCGCTAATGCTAATAAGGTGAGGCGTCTCTGTCTTTGCTTGTGATCTATAGGATTTGGCCTCATTTGTAATGCATCGTTTTCTAACCTACCTGAGATGTCGTGGATGTAACCTTCAAATGCATATTGAAGTCCCTTCTGCCTCGTTCTATCGGAAATGTTTGCAGAATTCCAGAAATTGGTAATAATCGCCCTAGGAAATTCGGATACCGGAACGTACACATTGGAATCTATTGATTTTGACATGCCGGGTACGAAAGCTTGTCAGGTGTAGCAACAGTAGTCAAGGAGGGCGTGGCTTAGCGAACGGTGAATTGGGATTTCTCTTTCAATGGAGAGTAGCATTAGGTCAGAGAGCCTTTTTTCCCCACACCGGTTTCTCAGCACAGTTTTAATGAGTTTCAGTTTTGAGAAGGACCGCTCTACTGAAGCCATTGTCATGGTATCATCGCATACGTTTTGAGGAGCATGGTCAGACTCGGAAAAACTGATTCAACATCATTTTCTCCAAGGCACTTGAGTGCAGCTGTGACATTGTTGGAGGGGAGTGCATATATGAGTGGAATACCTTTAGCTCAGTGATGAGGTTTTCTTCATCTACATCATAGAACTGGCACATATGTTTGACAGATGCAGCAGCTTTGTCATCTAGTTTACCCTTCCAGTGACGTGAGACAGTAAGGCAGTGAAGACCTGATAGGATTGACCCAGTAGGTGTGTCATTCTTTCCCTTGAATCTTCGGTGTAGCTCATGGGACAGCCTGTCAAGGAAGGAAAGAACACCTTTCCCCGGTAGTGCTCTTCCAAGTCTTGGGCTTGGTAATCCTCTGTTGCTGATTTAGAGCCAAAGTTGTACTTTTGAGGTACCTTCCTGCGTCTGGCTTGTCCAGGTATTTCTTCTGGCACCTCAATGCCTGCTGCCTCGGCTTGCCTTTCTGCTTTTGTAAAAATGACCTTGAACTCCTCATCTGTCCTCATTGCCTTTACTCTTTCTATGACCCCTTCGACGATGGTGTATGATGCTGATAAGTCAAGGTTCTTTCTCTGAAGCGCAGCAGATGCGATGGCAGTCTCATTAAAGATGGGTGTGGTGATCTCCATGCACAGGATAAATTCAAAATCTATACTGCGCAGGAGCTCCGGGCATCACCTGCTGCAGAGTCTGGTGGATCACTGTCAGCCATGTTCTGAAGAAGCTTTACCACTGCAGAAAGGACCTTCTTCAGGGATCTCAGAGCATCTTCTCTGCCTGCCCACCTTGTGTCAGACAGCCTTTTCAGTTCACAGACTCTTTGACCCGGGTACATGGTTTGTTGGAGTTTCACAAATGCAGCATGGCGTTTTGGGGATCTGGCTAGGAAAGTGTGGAGACTCTCAACTAGATTGAAAAAACAAACAAAGGGCTGACTTGATTTGGCACTCTCCACCAAGACGAGGTTGAGACAGTGGGCATGGCAGTGCACATATAAAGCTTTCTCGTTGTGGCTTTGAATTCGTGACTGCAGGCCGCTGTATCCTCCACTCATGTTAGCGGCTCCATCGTAGCCTTGGCCCCTGATGTCTTCCACTTTTAATCCATTCTCCTCAAGGACTGTCATCACAACATCCACCAATTATTTTGCTGTCGTTCCGCTCACATCACACACCTGTAAAAATCTCTCCTTGATTTCCATTTGATGGACAAAACGAACAACAAAGGACACTTGCTCAACATGAGAAACATCTGTTGTCTCATCCAAGAGAATGGAGAATGTTTTTGACTCATCCATCTCTTTGAGACTTTCTCCTCTGACATAGGTAGCAAAGGCACTGATTATGTCATTCTGTGTTCTGTTGGACAACAGTGATACATGGGCTGTTTCTGTTTTGAATGGATTTTGTTGATGTGATCAAGATGCATTTTGATGGAGTCATAGTTTGAAAGTAGCTGTACAAGCTCAAGGAAATTTCCTTTATTCAGAGATGTATTACTTTCATTCTGACCCCTGAATGCTCCATTTTGTCGTGCAAGATACAGTGTAATGTCTATCAGTCTTCTCATTATCTCCCTGTTTCGTTGTCGTCTTCCTCTCTTCTGGCTTGACCTTCCATGTCTGCCCTTCTGAAAGCTTCTTCCAGTGGTCTCTGCTTAAAGTTGCTCCACCTTACCATGCTTACCATATGTGCTTCTGTTTTTTTATGCTCCTTAATTTTTTCTGTGCCTTTTTTCCAATTGTCAACTCCCACCGTTCTCCAAGCTACTTTACTTTCATACTTTTCCTCTTTCATGAAAAGTTGGCAACTAAAACAAAACATGGAATCACTTTCCACAGAATATTCAGCCAGGGATTGTCTTGATACCACTCCCTGTGGAATGAACGCCCCTCTTTTTGGGAAACCTTCAACTGGCTGACAAGTGTGACGAATGTATAACCGCACATATAACACTAAGCTGTAATATCCTCATGTAGCCACAAGGGGACAGGAACAAATACATAAACTGTAATATCTACACATAGCCACTAGGGAATAGAAACAAATATATAAGCTGTATTAACTGCACCTGGCCACCAGATGGCAGCACACAATACACTGGGGGCGGGCGCACCCTAGAGGCCACGTATCTGGATAGATATCCGGCTAAGGGTCGCTCCACACGTGAACTATACATACCCCTTCTTTTGCTTCATAGATAATAGACCTAAAGTTAAACAAATAAAGTGAGTTAAAAGCGAAAAGAAAAAAACCCACGGATGTTTACCGTGGGTCAACATCAACATCACCAACCGACTTAGTTCGGGAAAACCCCCCACTATACAGGAGGAAAACCTGTCGCATCTCTAAAGTGGACGGCATTCACCTTGGTGTGTCTCAAAGAATACATGGGCCGTAGCCAACGAACAGTAGACAAATTATCAACACATCATACAATCAATCTGTCATACCGTCATCACAGTATCTTGAGGACACAAAGGCACAGTAATAAAGGCTGAATATTCATCACAAGAAATCCCTTCAAATACTTATATGCATGAATAACCAAAATCGAATACTTCCAGGCATAAGGGACAGTAAACCTATATAGAACTAAAAAACGCCTTGTAGACATGCATGCAATGGCTCAGGTGGTCTCCATACATGCAGGGTTCCCAAACATCAGTGTTATCACCCGTTTCCGTAGCCGACCTCAGGTCGGACAGTTCACGAATTTAATGTCCATCATGTCATCCATAGGCAAGGCCCACACGACAAGGGTACTAACACGTACCCATGTGTGCCTCGCCCGTGGATCCGCTCATCAACTTGGCCATACCAGTGATCAGAACATATTCCCGTAGCATCAAAGAAATTCATCAGTCTCATTATTAAAGCAATCATGGGAAAACAGCATAACACATCCGAATTTAAACAATGCCTTGTAATGACAAACATGACCCACACTGTGCGTTTAATAATTCATCACTCAAGTAAATCAGATGCAATGTCCTCCTAGACACAGGTGCCGAACTCCAGGAAATCAGGTACCACTCTATGTAACCGAGCCTGATCAGGTCGGGGTGCTCCACTGTCCCCTGAACACTCTCAGGTACACCTGGTCACCTGGCCCCACCCTCCTTGGTGGTTCGTCCTTCGGCTCTGAAATTCTGTTTCTCAGAAATGTTGTTAGTTTCTTGAATGTCCCATTCACTCTTTCCACCATTCCTTGTGACTGAGAATGAAACCTAACCGCTGTTTGATGCGTAACTGCTGCACCACACAGCGTTGATGCTGTATTTTTGACGTGGCGGTGGACATAGCTAACAAGTAAAGATATTAAACACAGCATGACAGCATTAGGCGTTGGCGTTTGCAAGGTAATCCCATTCTTCCTAATGTCAATAAACTATCTAGCTTGTGCATTAGATCCTTTCCCAACAGATTGCTGAAGTATTTTCCAATGATTACTTTAACCAGGTCATTGCAAATGTTCAAAGAACATTTGCCTGACTTAAGCCAATTCGACAATTAAACAAATAAAACAAAAACAAAAAAAATCAAAATCAAAATGCAATCTATTTCAACAAAACACATGGTACGCAAGATATGGTTGTTTCCAAAGGCCAAACTCTACGCCCAGCAAGCAGATGGCGTTTTGATTTTACGACTAAGATAACCTCAAGGTCCCAGGTCATGGGAGAGAGCTGTTAACGTAAACAATTAACACTTAGGGATGTCTGTTTTTCTCCTTTAATTTACACCTTTAGCCTTTAGGTTTATCTATGTCTCTAAGTTGTAAGGGGACACCTCTGTGTTCCTCTCCTAGAGCAGACACATTCTTTATAAGGATGAGTGAATATGATGAACAAAATAAATGAGGAGAACAACCTTTAAATGTATAACAGAAAATAAACTACACAAGGTCCAATGGAGCAACAAAACTCAACAAATCTGTTAGAGTGATCTATGCTGTGCTTTTGAACATGTGCTGGATCAGTGGGATGTTTTAATGAAGATAGGAGAGCATAATTGTTATTTGTTGTTGTATCATCATCTGTTTTCTCTTGTATGTCTTCAACTTCATCACTTCTCTCCATGTCACTGTCGTCAGTCTTCTCTCTGTCTTCATCATCAATTTCCCTCCATAACATCCTCATTTCCCTTCTCTCTATCTTCATCAGCTTCATCAGCTCTATTGAGCCATGTATCCCATAAACTTAAGTAGCAATGACTTCATGAACTTCATTTTATAATAAAAGTATTACTATTAGAGAGAAAATTAGTCACCAAATGCCCTCAATAGGTATCACAGGCTCTCCAACATCAGACACTTTGACTGGTGCAACCTTAGATGTGTATTTGGAGTGTTTTTCTGCTGTCGGTCTTCATCAGTTAACTTCTATAATTTCTTCATTGAAGTCATCAACCTGTCTGCTAGACCCCATCCCAACTAGGCTGCTTAAAGAAGTTGTACCCTTAATTGGCACTTCTTTACTGGATATGATTAATCTTTCTTTATTATCAGGATATGTACCACAGTCCTTTAAAGTAGCTGTAATTAAACCCCTTCTTAAAAAGCCCACTCTTGACCCAGGGGTTCTAGCCAACTATAGACCGATTTCTAATCTCCCCTTTCTGTCTACGATTCTGGAGAAAGTAGTCACCAAACGATTGTGTGACATTCTACATAACAATAGTTTATTTGAGTTAGAGTTCATCATAGCACAGAGACAGCTCTGGTTAAAGTTAATAATGACCTTTGTCGTTGTTTACTCATGTTTGCACAGGGGAGTTTGTGTTTTTGTTTTTTCCCGTGCTTTGTGTTGCACTTGGTTTGCTCTGTCTTCCTCCGCAGGCATTGGTTGTGGGCAGGTGCGGGGCGTGGCTGGTGGAGCTGGGCACTTACGAGACACACTGATTCTCATCATCGTTTGGACTCCTTTATTAGGCCGGCTCTAACTTTGCTTCAGCGCCAGAGTATTCCGTCACACACGGTACCAGTGGCTCACAGTTTGCTCGACTAGTTTCTGTTCCGTCTAGTGAGTTTGTTCGTGTTTTTTGAGTTGGTTACGTTCTTACCTTTTGTTCCTCTTCTTCAGACCTCGACCTCTTACCTGTGGATGGTCCTCGTGGTTCCGGTGTCTCCAGTGCTCAGCCTACCTCGCCTACCCGCTCCTGCCTCGACCCGCATTGTCTTTATTTTTGTTTGGCGTGTTAGAATAAAAACCATGTTCTATCTACTCGGTCCCTGTCTTCCGCTTTCGGGATCCTAAGAAACACTTTAGCTAAACCTTAACAGAATACTCTGGCCCTAAATGGATCCTGCGGAGACGGAAAGGGTCCGGCTGGCGCTCTCTTCCCAAGGAGTGCAAATTGGACAACACGACGCCGATCTACAAGACGTTTCCAGGGCATTAACTACACTCCCTACCGGCATGGAACAGCTGGGGAATCGTCTGGAGCAGATGTTCGCTCGGGTCTCGTCACTCACCGCTCCCATCGTGCCCCTCGGACCAGCGGATTCGACCAGCCACGAACCTCCTGCGGCGGCATCTGTTTTACCTCTGTTCCAGTCTCGCAAACCGTTTATTCCAACCCCACTCAGGTATTCCGGGGAGTTAGGCAGATGTCGGCAGTTCCTACACCAATGTGATCTTGTTTTCGAACAACCCCTGACGTACGCTGGCGATAGAACTAAGACGGCGTATGTTATGAGCCTTTTGTCCGGCCAAGCCTCCGACTGGGCGGTAGCTATCTCATTTAACCGTCCTACTCTCGCCGGCTCTTACTCTGAGTTTATTGACAACATGCGGGGGGTTTTGACCACCCGGTCCAGGGGAAAGAGGCCAGCAGCCGACTACTCTCTCTTCGTCAGGGTGCGGACTCTGTCTCCCAGTTCGCTCTCAATTTCCGCATTCTCGCTGTGGAGAGCGGCTGGGACGACACAGCCTTGCAGAGCGTGTTTTTAAGAGGTCTGTCTGACCGGTTAAGAGACGAATTAGCAGTTAGAGATGAGACGTTGTCGCTAGAGGACCTTATCGCTTTAGCTATTCGTCTGGACAATAGGCTCAGGGAGAGGTGCAGGGAGAGGCACGACCGCACTTCCGGGCTATCCGAGGCCTCCGCATGGCCCACGGCCCGGGCTAATTCCTCTCGCCGTCAGGCTCCTCTCGATACCTCCTCCGGTTCCGATCCGGGGGTAGAACCAATGCAAGTAGGTAGGACGCGTTTGTCCGCGGCAGAACGCCGTCGTCGTACGGTGAATCGACTTTGTTTGTACTGTGGGGAGGGTGGACATTTGGTGGACTCCTGCCCGCTTACGGGAAAAGGGGGGGTTCATCAACGTCCAGGGGCGCGTTGGTGAACCAAACCGTTTGCTCAGCCACCTCCTCGTCTCGGATCCTTGTCCAAGGTCACCTTGTTGGTACCTATTCCACTGTCTGTATTTATTGATTCGGGGCGGATGAGAACCTTATCGACACTGCATTTTGTACTAAGGCTCAGTTACCTCTGGAGCAACTCCCCGAGCCAAGAGAGGTTCTCGCGTTAGATGGCCGGCTACTGGCTCGTGTAACTCACCGCACCATTCCCGTACACCTTCAACTCTCCGGTAATCATCACGAGCATATTCTCTATACGTCATACCTTCTCCGACGTCTCCCATTGTACTCGGTCTTCCGTGGCTTAGACTCCACAATCCGCACCTTGATTGGGCTACTTCCTCCATCGCTAGCTGGAGTATTTTTTGTCACTCCCATTGTCTTCGTTCTGCTATGCCTCCTGGCAAACTCCCTTCTGCATTCGGCTATCGGCTAGTCCTATCGACCTCGCTAATGTTCCTACTGTGTATCATGATCTCCAGGAGGTTTTCAGTAAAGATAGGGCCCTATCCTTACCTCCTCACCGCCCGTACGACTGCGCTATTAACCTTCTGTCCGGTGCTTCTCTGCCGTCAAGTAAAGGCCTACATCTCCGAGTCTTTGGCCAACGGCCTTATTCGTACCTCTTCTTCCCCGGTGGGTTCGGGGTTTTTTTCGTTGAGAAGAAGGATAAGTCCCTGCGTCCCTGCGTGGATTATAGAGGCATAAATGACATTACGGTTAAGAATAAGTATCCCCTGCCTCTTTTAGACTCTGTTACACCTCTTCACCAGGCCACTCTGTTCTCCAAACTGGATCTCCGTAACGCTTATCATTTAGTTCGTATTCGGGAGGGGGACAAGTGGAAGACTGCATTCAACACTCCTCTCGGGCACTTCGAGTATCTGGTTATGCCCTTTGGGCTCACTAACGCGCCGGCTATTTTCCAAGCACTCATAAATGACGTTCTCCGGGACATGTTACATCGCTTTGTGTTCGTATACCTGGATGATATTCTTATTTTCTCTAGGAACCAAGCCGAACACGAGCAGCATGTAAGGCTGGTTCTCCAACGCCTTCTCGAGGATAGATTATTTGTTAAAGCTGAGAAGTGCGCGTTTCACACTAAGTCTGTCAGTTTTCTTGGGTTCATCGTTAAGGAGGGTCAACTGCAAGCGGATCCTGAAAAGGTGCGTGCGGTCGCCGAATGGCCTGTCCCGTCCTCTCGGAAACAGCTCCAACGTTTCTTGGGGTTCGCTAACTTTTACAGACATTTTATTAGGAACTATAGCCGAGTTGCGGCCCCCTTATCTAAGTTAACCTCTACCAAGGTTGTTTTCAGTTGGTCGCAGGCGGCAGACTCCGCGTTTACGCGTTTAAAGACATTGTTTTCCTCCGGTCCTCAACCATCCGGATCTGTCTGTCCAGTTTGTTGTGGAGGTGGACTCGTCTAACACTGGGGTGGGAGCCGTACTCTCTCAACGCTCTGCACAGGACAGTAAGCTTCACCCGTGCTCGTTTTTCTCTCGCCGTCTGAGTCCTGCCGAGGAGAACTACGACGTGGGCAACCGGGAGTTGTTAGCGGTGGTGTTAGCTCTCCAGGAATGGAGACATTGGTTGGAGGGAGCCGAGCATCAGTTTTTATTTTGGACTGACCATCGTAACCTGGCTTACCTCCAGACCGCGCGCCGTCTTAACTCCCGTCAAGCACGTTGGTCCCTCTTCCTGGGGAGATTTCGTTTCACCCTCACCTACCGTCCGGGTTCCAAGAATGGAAAGGCTGACGCCCTCTCCCGTCAGTTTGATTCCCCTGGGGCACAGTCGGTGGAGAAGAACATTCTCTCCCCACTTGTGTCGTCGGGGCCGCCCGGTGGGAGATCGAGCAGGAGGTCCAAGATGCCCAGCAGGACCAACCCATCCCCGAGGGCTGTCCTCCGGGTCGGCTGTTTGTCCCTCCAGCAACCCGCACGGCAGTTCTTCAATGGGGGCACGAGTCCAGAGTCGCGTGCCATCCGGGGTCTTACCGCACTCAATCTCTCCTACGCCAACGGTTCTGGTGGCCCTCTATGATGCCGACGTGAAGGAGTTCGTGGCGGCCTGCTCCATCTGTGCTCGTGGCAAGTCTTCCCACCGCCCCGGGGGTCTCCTGCGTCCCTGCCGGTTCCTCACAGACCCTGGTCTCATATCGCTGTGGACTTTGTTACGGGGCTTCCACCCTCTGAGGGCAATACGGTCATCCTCACTATTGTCGATCGTTTTTCTAAGACTGTACATTTTGTGCCATTACCTAAGTTGCCTTCTGCCCTAGAGACTGCAAACCTGCTGGTTCAACGTGTTTCGACTCCACGGCATCCCCCAGGACATCGTTTCTGACCGTGGACCGCAGTTCTCATCCCGCGTGTGGAAGGCGTTTTGTCTGGCGTTGGGGGCATCGGTCAGTCTCTCATCCGGCTACCACCCTCAAACTAACGGCCAGACCGAACGCGCCAACCAGGACCTGGGATCGGCGCTACGGTGCGTCGCGGCCAAGCATCCCGTCTCCTGGGCCACCCACCTTCCTTGGGTGGAGTACGCCAGGAACTCATTGGTCTGCTCGTCCACTGGTATGTCTCCCTTCTCTGTTTCCATGGGCTTTCAGCCCCCACTGTTTCCTGTACAGGAGGCAGAGGTGGCGGTTCCCTCTGTCCAGGAACATTTTCGGCGCATCTGCCAGGTCTGGCTGGACACCAGAGAGGCGCTGGGTCGTACAGCGGTTAGGAACCGGCAGGTAGCGGATTGCCACCGTACCCCAGCCCCCGACTACCAGGTGGGGCAGAGCGTTTGGCTCTCGTCCCGCGACCTGCCTCTCCGGACAGAGAGTAATAAACTAACTCCTAAGTACATCGGTCCATACGTCATTGCTGGTATCATTAACCTGTGTGCTATCAAACTGAAGTTGCCTCCTGCTCTCAACATTCACCCGATGTTTCTCTGTTAAAGCCGGTATCGTCAGTGCCCTTAACCCTCCGGCCGAGCCCCCGCCACCCCCCCTGCTCGATGACCACCCGGTCTACTCTGTCCGGGAGCTGCTGGATGTACGGAGACGGTGTAGGGGGTTTCAGTACCTCGTCGATTGGGAGGGGTACGGGCCGGAGGAGCGGTCTTGGGTCTCCCGGTCCATGATTTTGGACCCTACTCTGATCCGGGACTTTCATAGACGTTATCTGGACAAGCCGGGAGAGTTTGTGTTTTTGTTTTTTCCCCGTGCTTTGTGTTGCACTTGGTTTGCTCTGTCTTCCTCCGCAGGCATTGGTTGTGGGCAGGTGCGGGGCATGGCTGGTGGAGCTGGGCACTTACGAGACACACCTGATTCTCATCATCGTTTGGACTCCTTTATTAGGCCGGCTCTAACTTCGCTTCAGCGCCAAAGTATTCCGTCACACACGGTACCAGTGGCTCACAGTTTGCTCGACTAGTTTCTGTTCCGTCTAGTGAGTTTGTTCGTGTTTTTTGAGTTGGTTAAGTTCTTACCTTTTGTTCCTCTTCTTCAGACCTCAACCTCTTACCTGTGGATGGTCCTCTTGTTTCCGGTGTCTCCAGTGCTCAGCCTACCTCGTCTACCCGCTCCTGCCTTGACCCGCATTGCCTTTATTTTTGTTTGCCGTGTTGGAATAAAAACCATGTTCTATCTACCCGGTCCCGGTCTTCCGCTTTCGGGATCCTAAGAAACACTTTAGCTAAACCTTAACAACCTTTTGATTGCTTCTGACAATGGACTTGTCTCTGTACTTGTATTATTAGATCTTAGTGCTGCATTTGACACCATTGATCATAATATTCTTTTACAGAGACTCGAGCATCAAATTGGCATTAAAGGAACCGCACTAAGCTGGCTTAGGTCTTATTTATCAGATCGTTCACAGTTTGTACATGTGAATGATGAATCTTCAATAAATACTACAGTTAGTCATGGAGTTCCACAAGGTTCTGTACTTGGACCAATACTATTTACTTTATATATGCTCCCTTTAGGCAACATTATTAGAAATCACTCCATTAACTTTCATTATGCAGATGATACGCAGTTATATCTATCGATCAAACCCGATGAAATTAATCAATTATCTAAATTACAAACATGTCTTAAAGACATATAATCCTGGATGAGCTGCAATTTTCTGATGTTAAACTCAGAGAAAACCGAAATTCTTGTACTTGGCCCTAAAAACCTTAGAGATTCAATGTCTACAGATATAGCTACTCTAGATGGCATCACCTTGGCCTCTAGCACCACTGTCAGGAATCTTGGAGTTATCTTTGATCAGGATCTGTCATTTAATTCCCACATAAAGCAACCTCTAGGGCTGCCTTCTTTCATTTACGTAATATTACAAAAATCAGACGCATCCTATCAAAGACAGATGCAGAAAAACTAATCCATGCATTTGTTACTAAAAGGCTGGATTACTGCAACTCTTTATTATCAGGTTGTCCTAATAAGTCCATTAAGATGCTCCAATTAATTCAAAACGCTGCAGCACGAGTACTGACAGGAACTAGGAAAAGAGATCACATCTCTCCTTTACTAGCTTCTCTGAATTGGCTCCCTGTAAAATTTAGAATATAATTTAAAATCCTCCTCACCTATAAAGCTCTTCATGGTCAGGCCCCTTCATATCTCAAAGAGCTCATAGTACCCTATTACCTGGTGGTTCCTATAGTTCAGTTCAGTTACCAAGCTCCTCTTCAGTGGAACCAGCTTCCAGTTGTGGTTCGGGAGGCAGATGCCCTCTCCACATTTAAGAGTAGGCTAAAGACGTTCCTCTTTGATAAAGCTTATAGTTAGGGCTGGATCAGGTGAGTCCTGAACCATCCCTTAGTTATGCTGCTGTAGGCCTAGAGACTATCGGGGGATTTCCCATGGTGCACTGAGCTCCTCTCTCTCTCTCTCTTTCTGCACACATTCATGTCCCATTAATGCATGTTACTAAAACACTTCTTCCCCGGAGTTCTTGTGTTTTCTCGTCTCGCAGGTTCTCATGGATCCTGGTGGAGCCTCCATGTTCCTGCTTGACTGCCATTGCTAATATCAGTTACCAGTTATATACAGTTACTGTTGTTGCTGCTCGCTGTCCCCCATCATTGCTGCTGTCGTCATCATCTTCTTCATGTTCATTAGTGTATTGATGTAGTTGTTGTGTGTGTGTCTCTCTCTCTCTCTCTCTCTCTCTCTCACCCCAACTGGTCAAGGCAGATGACCACCCACCTAGAGCCGAAGGGTCTGTCCGAGGTTTCTGCCTTTTAACAGCAGTTTTTCCTTGCCCCCGTCACCAAGTGCTTGCTCATGGTGGTACTGTTGGGTCTCTGTAAATGTTATTAGGAGTTCGGTCTAGACCTGCTCCATTTGAAAAGTGCCCTGAGATAACTTCTGTTATGAATTGGCGCTATACAAATAAAATTGAATTGAATCATCACCATTTCCCTCCATAACATCCTCATTTCCCTTCTCTGTCTTCATCATCATCATTTCCCTCCATATCAATATCTGTCTGTTCTGTGTCTTTAACGTCTTCCTCCCTGATTTCATCATCATTTTCCTCCTGAATATTTTCATCTTCTTTATCCTTTATCTGCCTTGTATCCCTCGGCTCTCTGGTATCTCCATCACCACTTTCTGTATTGTCTTTATCTAAGATAGAGCAAATAACAATAGTATTATACTAGTTGAATATAATTGTACTGTGTACTGTATTGTATGATAAGTGGCCCAAATGTATTGTATCTTGGCTTGATTGGAGGAGAAAGGTCTGTGGTTGGTCAATACAAATACTGGTGAATTTAAATCTTGAGAACCTTGGCTCTGTGTGATACGATACTAACAGTGAGGAGTAGCCTATAAGCCTACACATACCTCTATCATAATCTCCTTCTTTGTTTCCTTGGATCCAATCTTTCAAAGACAAGCGGTCTTTTGCAGCAGTTTCCAGCTGCTTTTTAACGACTTTCTGTTGTCTTTCTTTCCTGGGCATTCTGAATCTGTAATCATAGAATATGCAGGGTTTCCCCAAAAAAAATTGTTAGGCCCGGGGCAAGTACGTTTTAACGGTGTCCGGTAGACCGGTGTAGACAGACTGATAGCAGCATTACAGTTTTTCTCCATTGGTTTGGCTCATTTCTCGAAACAGAACTTACATTCTCAAAACTCTAAGATCATTTGGCAAAACAGTCTTACAGTTCAGCACAACACCATAGCTCACTTTCAAAAGCTCATATCTCTCCCAAAACAGTTCACTCGTGTCAAAACTAAATTTCTTTCTCATATAAATCAGTCAGTGCCACCAAAATGCATCATCCCTTTGGCATTGTGTGAGCACTGCAAGTCAAAATGTTTAGATGTTTTGTCACTATGGCAGAGGACCATTGAAATATCCCTCATGTCCACCTCTCAGTCTTAGCCCAGTCCTTCATTCACAATGGTTACTGTACTAGTTTTTTGTCTAGCTAACAGAATATATGTGTATAAAACTGAAAAAGTACAAATAAAAAAACAGGATTTTAGGGTAAGAGTAGCCTCTAAGGTCTGACATCACACATTGCACTCACACTGCCAAGGAAAGGTAGCCATTTTTATTCACACACATAAAGTAACCTCCATATCAGAGTAAAAAGAAAATGTATAAAGCATAATATACTGTTATATAAACACAAACAAAAACAAGGAACATCATATATAGCCTACAGTGCTGTAAATAAATAGGCTACAGTTTATGGTATTCATGGTATTATGTTGATATGATTATGTTGACTAATTTTGACAATTGAACAGATTATTTTGCTTGTGATGACTTGAGAATAGAATGAAATGATGCTGACATGTTTTGGAGAGAATAACCAAATCAGTTTAGATCAACAGGATCTATTCACTAGGAAATTGAGCTAACTGTAGGCTAACTGTAGGCTACCTGTACTTAATCATTTGCAAAGATGTACTAAGGCATTTGCAATGTGATGAAATCAATGAGAAATACAATTCTGTTGTGAACAATTGCCAAGTGGTTTGGAGGTTTGTCCATGTTGTTTTGAGAATATCATTTCTGTTTCAAGAAATGAGCCAAACCAATGGAGAAAAACTGTAAGATAGGGCCCGATAGTTTCTCTGATGACAGGGTCACGGATGGAATCAAGGAACTGAGAATTAAAAAAAACTACAACACAGATTCCACAGGGGGCCAAATTCCAAAAGCTGACTTGAGAATTTAAAATATGGCCACATAATGCATTGTTATCAATGAATGAATGCTGTGTTTTCAACAGCAACAAAATAAATTGAATTAAAATTAAACAATATCAAAGCTTAAGCCATAGCTGTTGAAAAGGTCTGAGACACATTTACTGCTCCATGGAATAAATTACAACTCATTCATGTCTCTAAAATTACCTAGCCTAAATTAGCTAGCCTAAATGTATCTAGCCTTCACAAAATTCAGGAAATCTGCTTTGCACAGATGACTGCATTATCTACTTTTATTGCAAAGTATATCATAATATACACTAAAGCTATATTCACAGTTTATAATGCTCACCCAGCTTGTTCTACTTAGCTGATCATCACACTGGTCTCTCTCTCCCTCTCAACTAGCTGCTAGCATTAGCCGCTAGCCTACTCAATAGCATTAGCCTACTAACAAGACTTTCTGTCCTTAACTTACAAGCTAAAGTTTAAAAGGCATTTTCAAGAAAGCATTTTTAAAAATTATCCCAGATGCTTAGCCCGGCAGGGAGTCAACTTAAACCTGGCGGAAACCCTGATATGCAATGCTAACCCAACTTTTAACTTTACTTGCTAGATTTGAAAAGCTATTCCACAAGACGTAGTGAGGTAGCTCCTCCTTAAACATGCAATAGGCATGTCTACCTAATAATATAACTTAGTTAACTTAAGTTAAAGTTAAGTTAAGTTGAAGTTAACTTAATTTACTAGAAGAGGGCAGTTGAGTGTTTTTTCCACCCAAGAGGGCAATTTAGTGTATTTTGCCAACCAGGAGGGCACTTTAGCGAATTTTGGCTCCCAAGAGGGCACTTGAGGGCACTTTAGCACGCGCTTTGGCTCCCAAGAGGGCACTTGAGCACACGTTTTGGCTCCCAAGAGGGCACTTTAGCATGCGTTTTGGCTCCCAAGGGGGCACTTGAGGGCACTTTAGCACGCGTTTTGGCTCCCAAGGGGCACTTTAGCACGCGTTTTGGCTCCCAAGAGGGCACTTGAGGGCACTTTAGCACGCGTTTTGGCTCCCAAGGGGGCACTTGAGGGCACTTTAGCACGCGTTTTGGCTCCCAAGAAGGCACTTAAGCACGCGTTTTGTCTCCCAAGAGGGCACTTTAACACACGTTTTTCAACAATTGGGCCACAAGGGGGGGCGACCGCCCTACCGCCCTGCCCCCCCCCCTGTGCACGTCACTGCTAAAAGGTGATCCAAAAGTTCTTTTTTTAATCATTTATAGACCTCCAAGATACTCAGGAAAATTCATTGATGAGTTTGCTGAACTGCTGTCAGTTATCTGCACTGATTACAACTTTTTTATCATAAAGGGGATTTTAACATTCACGTAGACAATAACATGGACAGTAATGCCAAAGAACTCTCTGCTCTACTTGACACTTTTGGCCTCTTGCAACATGTGAAAGGGCCCACACACACTCGAGGCCACACTCTGGATCTGGTTATCTCTAAAGGTGTTAACATTTTTCTGTTGATGTTAAGGACTTGGCTCTTTCTGATCATTTCTGTGTGTCTTTGACTTACAGATCATTCCAAATGTTCAGTTAACCTCTGTGTCTGTTAAGAGAAGGTACATAAATGAGAATACCAGTGCAAAGTTTATGGAGGCTATAGCTATGTCACCAACTGTGAGTGCAGAGTCAGTTGATGAACTCCTAGATAAATTTAACTGGATGTCATGGATGCTGTTGCACCTATTAAAACTAAGACGACCTTGATCAGAAAGAAAACACCATGGAGGAACACTATGATGGTAAAGGCTTTAAAAACAGAATGCAGGAAAGCAGAGTGTAAGTGGAGAAAAACTAAACTTCAAATTCACCATGACCTCTACAAAATAAGTCTTTGTAATTTTAACTATGAGTTAGTCAAGGCTAGACAGCGACACTTTTCTGAAATTATTAATAAGAACATCAACAACACTCGCACTCTATTTGCTATGGTTGATAAGCTGACAAACCCCCCTAAACAGATAGCTCCAGAACTCCTTTCCACAGCAAAATGCAATGAATTTGCTTGCTTTTTCAGTGAAAAAAATAGTCCATAAGGTTAAATATTAACACAAATCAACAAAACAATAAAATAACGCAATCCCTAAGACCTCCCAGGAATAACTCAACTGCGATGTCAGAATTTAATACAGTTGACCAAAAAACCATAGAGGAAACAGTTCAGCATCTAAAACACACAATGCCATCAGACTTTTTAAAACTATTGTGAACTCTGTCCAAATAGATTTGCGACAAATACTAAATAGCTCACTTCAATCGGGCACGTTTCCTAAATCCCTAAAAGTAGCTGCCATTAAGCCACTCTTAAAAAAGAGACGCTGGATGCTTCCATGTTAACCAACTACAGACCTATCTCAAATCTTCCTTTTATAGCCAAGATCGTTGAGAAAGTGGTTTTTAATCAACTCAGCAATTTCTTGAATTCCAGTGGCCTTTTGACAAATTTCAATCAGGCTTCCGACCTCACCACAGTACAGAAACAGCTCTTATTAGAGTGTTAAATGATATTAGGTTAAACACTGACTCAGGCAAGGTGTCAGTTCTGGTCCTGTTGGATCTCAGTGCTGCATTTGACACTGTGGATCACAGTATATTGTTGAACAGGTTGGAAACTTGGGCAGGACTCAGCGGAACAGTCCTAGAATGGTTCAGGTCCTACTTGGAAGAGCGGAGTTATTTTGTGACCATTGGAAGTTATGAATCCAATCGAATGGCTATGACATGTGGAGTTCCTCAGGGGTCAGTTCTTGGACCCCTTCTGTTCAGTCTATATATGCTGCCTTTGGGTCAAGTTCTGCAGAACTCTAATGTAGACTATCACAGTTATGCAGATGACACGCAGATATACATAGCACTGTCCTCAGATGACTACAGTCCAATACAGTCATGTGTCACTGTTTAGAGCAAGTAACAAATTGGATGAACCAAAATTTCCTTCAATTAAATCAGGACAAAACTGAGGTAATTGTTTTTGGCAATAAAGAGAAGAGGACTGCCGTCAGTAAACATCTCGAGTCACTCTCTCTAAAAACTAGGGACCAAGTCAGAAACCTTGGCGTGCTGATAGACTCAGATTTGACCTTCAGCAGTCATATCAAATCCATCACCAAAACAGCCTTCTATCAGCTTAAGAACATATCCAGAGTGAAGGGTTTTATGTCTCAAACAGACCAGGAGAAGTTGATTCATGCTTTCATCTCCAGTAGACTCGACTACTGTAACGGTCTTCTGACTGGACTACAAAAAAGCATTAAACAGCTGCAGCTCGAGTTTTAACCAGAACAAAGAGATCAGAGCACATTACTCCAGTACTAAAGTCTTTACACTGGCTCCCAGTCAGCTATAGAATAGATTTTAAAGTTCTGCTACTGGTCTACAAATCACTGAATGGTTTAGGTCCAGAATACATGAATGACATCTTAGTAGAATACAAACCCAGTAGGGCTCTGAGATCTACTGACTCAGGTCAGATAGTGAAGCCCAGAGTTCAAACTAAACATGGTGAAGCAGCTTTTAGCTGTTATGCTGCACAAAACTGGAACAAACTACCAGCTGAACTGAAATCAGCCCCAACTGTGAACATTTTTAAATCCAGGTTAAAAACACTTCTCTTCTCCTGTGCTTATGATTGAGCTGTTCAAAGCACTTTAAATTGTAATCTTTCATTTGCACTATGTCCTTTTAAATCATTATTTTATGCTGCTCTTATAGTATTTTATTTCTTTCTCTTTCATTCTTCTGTAGTTGTTTTTATTTTTTTTATTTCAATTCTTACTTTAAATGTTTGTTTTATGTAAAGCGCATTGAGTTGCCATTGTGTATGAAATGCGCTATATAAATAAAGCTGCCTTGCCTTGCCTTGCCTATAAGTTATGACCAGGTCCAGGGTGTGACCTCTGCTGTGGGTCGGCTGCGTGACATGCTGTTTAAAATCCAAACAGTTTAAAAGGTTTAAAACATCTCTGGACACTGGGTCCGAGGTGTTGTCAACGTGTAGATTAAAATCACCAGTTATTAAAATCCTGTTGTGGGTGGTGTGAATGAATGATAATAGATCAGAGAATTCACTGATAAAAGAAGTGGAGTACTGGGGTGGTCTGTAGACCGTTATGCAAAGAATAGGAGGGCTGCTAAAACAAAGGCATGATGCTCAAATGATGAGTAACTGTTAAAAGGATCTTCATTTGAAGACTTTGTGGTTTGTGTTATTGATGCAGTTCCTCCCCCTTTCTTGCCCCCCCTAGTAGAAATAGAAAGTTAAAATTTGGTGGGTAAGCCTCAGTGAGAACAACAGGTGCATCGGTGCCAAGCCATGTCTCTGTAAGGAGAATACTGTCAAGGTGTTTATCTAAAATTAAATCGTTTATGATCAAAGATTTGTTTAAAAGAGAGTGCACATTCAGCACAGCCATTTTGATGTCAGTGCTGAATGCGTCATCATGACATTCTATGGGAATAAAAACACTCTTGGGTCTAAAAACATTCCTGGGCTTCAGCTGTCTATGTGAAATGATAGTTTTGATGGTGTGAATGTCCTGAGATTCTGGTGGCAGAGAAGGGTCTACTAATGGAGAGGAGTGTATGGTGTGGGTGAACCGTGTAGTGGGGAAGGGTGGGGGTGTATGAGGGGTGCATGAGGGGCAAAGTGACTACGTGCATGTGTTTTAACGGTGAGTCAGGAGGTGGTTGTGGTGCAGGACCGACATTCAGGTTGAAGTTAACTGATAAAAGCCGTGAACCCTCCTGATTTGGGTGGAGGCCGTCCCGTTTAAAAAGGCTGGGCCTGTTTAAAATAGCTGTAAAATTGTCCACAAAAGGGATACTTTTGTTCTGGCAGTATCCCTTCAGCCACAGGTGCAGCTGACGATGGCGGCTGGTGGTGACGCCACCGTAGCGAGGTGGGGGAAGCGGGCCAGAGATAATCAGCCACTTCCCCGTGTCCAGCAGGCGATCCACCAGGGAAACAAAGTCCTGTTTGAGGACCTCCGACTGCTGGTTTTTGAGGTCGTTGATGCCGGCCTCCAGGACCAGCGTGGAGGCCGAGCTGTGCTGCGCACACAGCTTGAGGGCGGCGGATGCCACCTCGTTGACGCGGGCTTCAGGGTGGCAGAAGGTCCGGCCGCCGTCCACTGCCACGTGCCTGACCATGGAGGTCCCGACAGCCAGCACAGAGGGGGTGCGCCGCTCAACTGGCTGCCTGAAGGTGCGGCGGGGCGGGATGGAGCCTGAGGCTGGTGTTGGAGGCGCCGGGCCGCGGTTTCTCCTGCCGGGATGTATGGGGGAGGTCAGGCTGGATGGGTCTACCCCGGCTCCTGGACAGGTGAGAGCCACGACCAACTGGACAGGTCCTGGGGGCGAGCTGGAAAAATCACCCACGGGAGTGAAGTCCTGCAGGCTTAGGAGGTCAAACCTGTTGTCCAGTGGCAGACCCGGAGGCGGAGGAGGAGGAGATGGATGAGCCCCAGCGCCCCTGCACACCACCGACCAGGGCTCCCTTGGCTTGAGAGGAGTTGAGCTCGCCGGAGTTTCCACTCTATCCTCCCGGTCCTGGATGAAGCACTGTGACTCCGCGGGATGAAAGCAGGAGGTGGAGGGTGCTGATGACCTGGGCTTGGCTCCCTGGCGGTGCCAGCGGGACTCGGCTAGTGCCGGTATCCCGGTGGTGATAATAATAATAATAATAATAATAATAATAATAATAACAACAACAATAATAATAATAATAAATCAGATGTATGTATAGCGCTTACTATGGTACTCTAAGACGCTTTACATATTGCCCTATCAAAACTACGCAACAGAACTTTATTAAGACAGAAAAGGATTAAAAGCAAAACAGAGGTTAAACATGAAGAATAAGGTGGGAGTTAGGGGGGGAAGGCTAGTGTAAAAAGGTGTTTTGAGTGCAGATTTGAAAGAAGAGAGGGTTGGGGAGACTTTGATGTGGGAGGGGAGTGAATTCCAAAGGGTGGGGGCAGCAACTGAGAAAGCCCGATCACCCAAGTCCGGCGCTTAGTCCTGGGGACTTGCAGCAGGTTGGCAGAGATGGACCTGAGTGCGTGGCGATGGAGGAGGTCGGCAAGATAGGGGGGGCAAGGTTGTTGAGGGCCTTGTAGGTGGTGAGTAGGATTTTGAAGTTGATTCGGTGTTTAATTGGAAGCCAATGGAGTTCACAGAGGACAGGTGTGATGTGTTCTCTGGAGCGGGTACCGGTGAGGAGGCGTGCAACTGAGTTCTGGACATATTGGAGCTTATTGAGGACTTTGGTGGTGGTGCCATAGAGAAGACTGTTGCAATAGTCGAGCCTGGATGAGATGAAAGCATGGATGAGTTTCTCGGCAGCGGTAGTTAGACAGATTGGGGGAGAGGGGGCGATGTTTCGGAGGTGGAAAAAGGCGGTTTTGGTGATATGGTTATAAATGAGCTCAGAGGGTTAAGATCTTAAGCCTGTTAAGAAGTGTCAATAAAAACAGAGCAGATAAAACGACATAATTTAAACAAGGGCTAAGAACTTACTTAAAAACTGGATAAAAAGTCAGAGGCGGGATAGAGCTCCTGTCAACACTCGGACAATAGGCTCTGTGCACCAACTCGCGTGACGTACTTCCGTTTTCCCCGGTTGTCGGCAGAAGAGTTTCCCGGTTTTCTTCCCTGCTTCACTACAACAGCGGTGAATATGAATCAAAAACGAACAAATGAGAGCTGTAACTGTACGAAAGAAGAAAAAAAAATAACATGAGGGATGGGATATAAGTTGCAGAAGGTTGTAGGGGGCTCAAATGAGCATTGTTGTGTGCCACTGTGTACTGGATCGAGTCGGTATAACACCGAACTCAGCTTCCACCGGTTTCCTAAACATACTGGCCACCGTACACAGTGGCTTCACAAGATCCGCAGAACCGGGTTTAACCATTACTCCGCATACAAAGGTCTGCAGCCGTCATTTCACCAAGGACCAGATCCGCACCACTGCAAAAGGAAGACGGTTTTTAACTGCCAACGCCATACCAACCTTGTTCGAGTGGAACGCTTACAGCAACAAGACGCGGGCCGGTGTTTGGGAGCGCCGCACTCGTCCGACATCGAGTGCGGAACCTGGCCCGGCGGAGGACCGAGGAGGAGATTGTGGATATGGTCCCGATGCCCATAGACCACGATTACGTGGTCTATGGATTTATGATCTATGGTCTATATCTATGATCTATGATCTATGGTCTATATACATTTCTAATGAAATGTAATGTAAATGTTTATTTACTGGTATAAATTTATGATGCAACATTGAATGTAGTGGAGTTGATTTTTGGGTCCATTGAATGAGAAGTAGACTCGGCAGACATCCGGGCAGTATCAACAGTACATTTATTCATATTCTGGTTACCTAACATTACCTTCGCCGATCTATACACACTTGAATTACACAAATAACATAGTATGCAAAAAAACACCAAAAGGTTCAAATATTGGCCACAAAGTGACAGTGAAAAACTGTGTGCTTCTCACAGTAAGTAGCACACCTGCTGAGTGATTATGACATCCATAAACTAGCATCTGTCATTGAGTGAATAACTGCTGAAAACATGAAGTATTTTGTTCACATATGAAGTACATTACTTTGCACAAAATAGCATTCAAAACAGAAAATGTAACTTTGACAGACCTATGGTCTATATAACATTAGAAATGTATATAGACCATAGATCATAGATATAAGACCATAGATCATAGATCATAAATCCATAGACCACGTAATCGTGGTCTATGGGCATCGGGACCATATCCCACAATTCTCCTCGGTCTCCGCCCGGGCCCAGGATTCCGGACTCGATGTCGGACGGAGTGCGGCGCTCCCCAAACACCGGCCCGCGTCTTGTTGCTGTAAGCGTTCCACTCGAACAGGTTGGTATGGCGTTGGCAGTTAAAAACCGTCTTCCTTTTGCAGTGGGTGCGGATCTGGTCCTTGGTGAAATGACGGCTGCAGACCTTTGTATGCGGAGTAAAAATGGTAAACCCGGTTCTGCGGATCTTGTGAAGCCACTGTGTACGGTGTCCAGGAAACCGGTGGAAGCTGAGTTCAGTGTTATACCGACTCGATCCAGTACACAGTGGCACACAACAATGCTCATTTGAGCCCCCTACAACCTTCTGCAACTTATATCCATCCCTCATGTTATTTTTTCTTCTTCTTTCGTACAGTTACAACTCTCATTTGTTCGTTTTGATTCATATTCACCGCTGTTGTAGTGAAGCAGGAAGAAAACCGGAAACTCTTCTGCCGACAACCGGGGAAAACGGAAGTACGTCACGCGAGTTGTGCACAGAGCCTATTCACTCCAAAAAGGGTTATGGTTATGGTTATGGTTAGCGCAGCGGCGCCGGAACGAGTTTGAAAGTGGGGGTGCAAAAAAAAAAAAAAAAAAGCGCTGGTTTCGGGCTCTGGGTTCCCCGAGACAATTTGGAACATTCTAGAGGCCAACTAGCATTCACGCACGTTTTCACGTGGGATATTACGATATAAGAGGCTAATAATAATTTTTAAAAGTCTAACAAATAAACAATACAAATACATTAATTATTGAAAATCCTTTCCCACCACATCCACATCATCTTGTTTCTTGTGTCTCTCATGTGTTCACCTGGTCTGTATTTGGAACCGATACCCTAATAACAGACAGCCTACCTACTGTTAATAACATAACCACACAGCGATATGACAACATTGTTTTTATTGAATCGATTAAAAATGACATCTCATTCTCTCAAACTGTATACTAACATGTACCTTAGCCTGTCGGATCATTGTTTACACATTTGTCCAAGTAGCATTCTTCTGTAGCCCTATACGAACGCACCTAGCGCTTAGCAGCTATGCTAGCAACTGCTTTCCGCGTTGATCAACATTGACGTCACCGTAGCCTAGTGCAGCGATGTAGTCGTGTATCCAATATCTCTGTAGTCCTCCACACACAAGTTTCAAATACAAATGAAGGTATTGTAGAGCAGTAATGCACAGCGATGTGTAAGGTAAGTGTGGTGGTGACGCAGATAACGGAACTGCGCTTCAGTATCATCGCAGCCTCGGTGGTCGCATTGGTGTTGGTCCTGAACCCTTCACCTGGACCAGTCACTGGTTTGGCGGGCGAATTATCCGATTGGCTGAGCATGACATCATGACCAAGAGGCCAGACTAGAGCAGAAGTAATTAAAGCTACAGCGCTGTAAATAGATCTAGTTCATGCTGCAATCAATGCGATGCCGTGTCGGTGTCGTGGTCAACTGCGCTTTTTTTTTCCTCCCCGAAAAGTGGGGGTGCGTTCGCACCCCCTGCACCGGTGCTTCCGGCGCGCCTCGGGTTAGCGTAATCTATCACCGTGACCGGGTTATTATTGGAGTGAATGGACGCTGTAGACTATGCTCTGCGAGCGGACGCTGTAGTTGGGATGAGAACGGGCTGCTGTTGAGTATGTGGGGATATTTTCGGTCGCAATTGGGTTTCACATTTTTAAAAGTGGTGGGGACAAAATTCAAATTATAAATAGTGGTGGGGACATGTCCCCCCCGTCCCCCCCGTAATCGACGCCTATGCATTCAAGCCATGTACTGTTTTCTCCATCGCTCTGCCCTGTCACGTGATATGGAGGGGTTTGTTTACTAGTTCTGCCATCGGAGAACGCTTCGTCTGTTGCCACCCGGAAGAACGTATATTGTTGTTGTGACGTCATGGTGGTTTGTCGTATACTGTTTTCCTGAGGGCGGTCTCAAGCCAAGGTAGGCGAGCTCATGAATATTCATACACATTCATACGTCACACTGTTGGGCTGTTTCTCACTTCCTCGTTTCTGACTTCGTCGTCCGTCTATGTTCTTACATTGGCTAATGCATGCGATGGGGGCAGAAGAACGGTTTCCACGTGCAGCATATGCAACTAGGAGTGACCTCATATCCCAAAA